>PVJC01001958.1:0-34514 GCA_004026665.1 Murina feae | reverse complement strand
GTGGCAGGGAAGGTGATCCTAGGATGGAGGAACCTTAGACACACAACTTCATGTATTCAACACATTTTTGCTGCAGAATTATCAGGCATTCATCTGTTTGATAGAAATAATAATTTCCACATGATAACATTAATGTGAGGATCAAATGAATTAGTGAATATAAAGTATTTAGCAGAGTACCTATTAGCTCTATAGTTTAATATAGGGCAAGTACTATCTATATATATATAAAAGCCTAAGTGACCATCTGACCATTTGACCATCTGACCAGTAGCTATGACACAGACTGACCACTATGGGGCAGACACTCAATGCAGGAGCTGCTGAGTGACAGCAACTTTTCAGAATACCCTCTCGCATTCCAGGACCCCTCAGAGGATGTTGGAGAGCCAGTTTTGGCCAGATCCCTGCAGGCCAGGCCCAGGGACCGCCTCAGTCCGCGGAATCCCTTCAAACCCCAGCACTGTCCCAGGTACGGCCGGCTGGTGAGGGACCTCAGGAGGTTGGCTGCAGGATGTGTCTGGCCTCTTTTGCCAGTCCCACCCTGCCGGTCACCTTCTAATTAATTTCTTTTCAATGTGTACAAATCCATGCACCAGGTCTCTGGTTATAATAATAAATGCAGATAGGTAATAAAACCTTACCCTGGGGGATCTATTGTCCAAAAGGACACATGCCAACAACCATAGACAAAGAGTTAATTTACACTGTGGTTAAACAATTAAGGCTCATAAGACGAGGTTCTTAAATTTCCTTTAGATATATGTATTATCTTAATATCTTGCTCATACTAGATCCCTTAATTTAATATCCAATAAATAAAACATTATACAGTATATTATTCTAAGTGTGTATACCAAGTCTACAACTGGATATATGAGTCCAGAGAACTGTGGTATAGTTCAGGGCAAGAGCTATAAAAGTGGGATTTATCAGCATACAATGCCCTGATGATATTATCCATTAATTAAATATATTTGGAGAAAAGAACAAGCCACTGGACTGAATACTAGAGTACACTGGCATTGAGAGGCAAAATGGAGGAAGTTAAGCTGGCTGAAGAATCTGAGATGGTATAGGTACTGAGCCAGTAAGGAAAAAAAAAAAGGAAAATGCCACACAGAGGAAAATGGCAGTCTTTTTTATCAAATGTAAATGAAAGCACAGGCACCACTGAATTTAGTGACAGTA
This sequence comes from Murina feae, assembly GCA_004026665.1. Taxonomy (NCBI): domain Eukaryota; kingdom Metazoa; phylum Chordata; class Mammalia; order Chiroptera; family Vespertilionidae; genus Murina; species Murina feae. Next base: position 33,323 of record PVJC01001958.1, on the reverse strand, counting down.
AAGTTATCATTGACATTGAGAAGATCATTTTTAGAGGAGGGCTAGAGAGGAGAGAAAGCAGAGATAGAGAACATTGATAACTTTGTCAGTAGGTTTTGCATTAAAGAGAAGGGAAAACATTGGAGATGTGAGGGTCAAGAAAGTTGGTTGGTTTTTTTAAGACTATAATTCCAGTGGGAAAATTCCAGTAGAGATACATCGTTCAGGAAGGATAAACAGGGCCAAATTGTCTGAGCTAAGCTCTTGAGAAGGAGAGCAGCATGAGCAGACAGGTTGGGAGGAAAGGCAAAAAGAATGTGCAAAGACAAAGGCAAGTTTCCCATTTGCTAGAGCGAAGGAGGCATTCCCACCAGAGGGCTTCAGTTTTCTTTGAGAAACATAAGGAGAGTCAGCAGATGAGTAGAAAAGAGGAAAACGGGGGAGGGGGGACCAAGATGGTGGCAAAAGGTAAACACCTATACATGCTGCCTCTCACAACCACATCAAAACTACAACTAAAAGACAAAATGGCTATCATCCAGAACCACGGGAAAGCTGGCTGAGTGGAAGTTCTACAACTAGAAGGAAAGAAAAAAGCGCATTGAGACTGGATAGGAGGTGTGCAGGTGCCAATAGCGGAGGTACAGAGGCACGCGTGAAACAGGCTGGCAACTGAGTTGTGCTGTTTATTTTCAAACAGAAGAGAGATACAAGCTCCCAATTGTTCTGAACTCCAGTTTCTGGTGATACTCTGGGACCCAGACTCCAACGGGGAGAAACTGGACTGTCTGGCATTGGGTCAGAAAGCGAGGGTGGCTTTCTCTCAGAAGTGCTCACAGGGATCATTGTTACTGTGAGGGGGCAAGGGGCACGGGACTGGCAGCCATCACTGTTTGCTCTGCCCTGGTGATTCCCTGAGACCCCGCCCTACCCAATTTACAACCCCACCCTAGCTGTGTGAAGCAACTTTTGCATATGAATGGCCTGTCCTTTTGCAGCCTAACCTAACTACAGCTGGGTCAGAAAGCACCAAAACTTCCAAACTCCAAACAAAGAGGAGAAATCTGCAGATTTTGCTGTAGCTCCTGCTGGGTGGCCTCAGGCAGTGGCTGACTTTGCACTTTCTTGGAGATCCAGGAGCCAGTGTACCTAGTGGTCAGATACCAGATTTCAACTCCTCACATCCATAAGTGACACACTCAAGAGGCAGACTCAGTGAGCACCAAAGCCCCACTGAAGCAAGTCCTGCCCCATAAGGGTGTCCCCAGCACAGAAGTTCTCCCATTGTAGACACAACTGGTCCTCACACCCAATTGGCCTGGAGGTCAATTCCTCCCAGTGATACCATCAGCAAGCAAGGCTTAACTACAACAAGACTGTACACCCAGCCACGAAGGGGTACACCAAGAGTGTCCACCTCAGGTAATTGGGGAGGCTGAGCCACTGGGCCCTATAAGACACCTGCCACACAAGGCCACTCTATCAACACAGGGAAGCAGCCAAAATGCAGAGACAAAGAAACATATCATGAATGAAATAATGGAGTAAAGCAAACTACTGGATATAGAGTTCAAAACCACAGTTATAAAGTTACTCGAGAATCTTCTAGAAACCTTCAAGGAACTTATTTAGTGATACCTCCAAGGAACTTAATGAGACCTTCAAGGATCTTAATGAGAATGCCAAAAAAATGGGAAAGGACCAGTCAGGAATTATGCATACACTGACTGAAATAAATAATAATATACAGAGATCCAACAGCAGGCTAGAGGATCCCAAGAATCAGATCAAAGATTTGAAATATGAGGAAGCAAAAAACACCTAACCAGAAGAGCAAAAAGAAAAAAGAGTGCAAAAATATGAAGATAGTGTAATGAGCCTCTAGGACAACTTTAAGCATACCACATCCCAATTATGGGGGTGCCAGAAGAAGAGAGAGAGCAAGATATTGAAAATCTATTAGAAGAAATAATGACAGAAAATTTCCCCTACATGGTGAAAGAAATAGACTTACAAGTCCAGGATGCACAGAGAATCCCAAACAAGAAGAATCCAAAGAGGACCACACCAAGACACATCATAATTAAAATGCCAATGGCAAAAGACAAAGAGAGAACCTTAAAAGCAGCAAAAGAAAAACAGTTAGTTACCTACAAGGGAGTACCCATATGACTGTCAGCTGATTTCTCAACAGAAACCATGCAGGCCAGAAGGGAGTGGCAAGAAATATTAAAAGTGATTAATAGCAAGAACCTACAACCAAGATTACTCTACCCAGCAAAGCTATCATTTAGAATTGAAGGTCAGATAAAGAGTTTCACAGAGGAGAAAAAGCTAAGGGAGTTCATCACCACCAAACTAGGATTATATGAAACGTTGAAGGGTATTTTTTAAGAAGAGGAAGAAGATAAAGATAAAAATTATGAACAACAAAGTGACAACAAATACATATCTATCAACAAGTGAATCTAAAAATCAAGTCAATAAAAAATCTGATGAACAGAATAAACTGGTGAATATAATAGAATCAGGGGCATAGAAAGTGAGTGGACTGACAATTCTCTGGGGGAAGGGGATGTGAGGGGTGCAGGAAGAGATTGGACAAAAATCTTATACCTATGGATGAGAACAGTGGCCGGGGGTAAGGGCATGGGGTGAAGTGGGAACTGGGTGGAGGGGAGCTATGGGGGGAAAAAAGAGGAACATCTGTAATAATCTGAACAATAAAGATTTAAAAAAGAAAAGAAAAGAGGAAAATGAGGCAAATCATAAAATGCTGGTGTTGGAGAAGGGAAAGTGAACACCCCAGGGAAATTTCATAGAATTGCTAGGCAGTATGGAGTACCCATTTGAAATATATTGTGAACTTAATGTGAAACCAATTAGTTGAGTTGTATATTTCTTTTCCAGTAATGTTCGATTACTTTGACTTAACTAGCAGTAATTGCATACTTAAATTGGGTTTGTGGAAATATCAGAACAAAGAAATTTGACAGTGAGAGAAACAGGAAGGTTAAGAGACTTTGCATAACGCTCTTCTTTCCCTAAAACATCTGAGTAAAACAATGACCAGGGACCTTTTACTTCAAATCCATTGCTAAATGGAGGTACCCAGAGCGAAGGTACAGAGGGACTCATTTTCCTAGAGGCTGGGCTCTTTGTGCATGACCTCCACAGCTTCCCGTGGAAGAAGGCATGGTAAGGAGTGGTCTGTTGCCCTAAAATTTCTGCCTGGCTTTAGGTCCTGCCTTCCTGTATTGTCAGCAGTCATCTGACAATAAACACTGTTATCTCAGGTTTTTCCTAGTGGGATATTAACAACTTATCTCTCACCCTGCTCAAATGAAAACTTGGTTGTTATATATGTCTTAAGCCTCACACAATTCCTGTACAAGAGAGAGCTGGCCCTGTTTTCCTGGTGACAGGAATCAGTGTTACAAAATTTCACACACCAAGATTTGATAGGAGCTGGAGAATCATGACCAACAACACTGTCCTCAATCTTATCCTCTCAAAGGCTCACTGTGAGGGTCATTACATTTCTGATCTGTAAACCAGCAAGAGATGCATTCTATGCAAGTTGATGATCTATCTTTAGAGCTTGATGGAATGTTTGGCTCTTCTAAGCTCACCATGTGAAACAGTTCAGTCATCTTTGACAATGTTATCATCCAACATGCACATGACCTTTGCTTAATACTACTAGCCAGTGCTAAAATATAATAGTGGGCTCAACACTGAAAATCTATTTCAAAAAGCAGGGATCTGCACATCTAGTTTTCATCCATAGCATTATTTGGTTATTGGTATTATAAGAAACAATATTTATAACAGCTAATACTTACTGAGGACCATCCTAAACATTTTGTGGGGTTGAACTCATTTAGTCCTTGCAGCATCTTTAACAGATGGGTACTATTATCATGCCCATCCTATCTAATAAAAGAGTAATATGCAATTTAAGCATCACTCCATGACAAATATGGCCGCCCCCATGGCATAAGATGGCGGTGCCCATAGCCACAGCATGGCCACCACCATAGCCACAAGATGGCCTCCCCCATGAACACAAGATGGAGGTGCCTTAGCCACATCCTGTCTAATAAAACAGTAATATGCAAATTAGGCATCACTCCATGACAAAGATGGCCACCCCCATGGCCTCAAGATGGTGGCGCCCAGTCCAGCTTAGCCCAGCCACTGAAGTGGTCAGGCCTGTTAGCCAGGCTGGTGGCGGGGGAGGTGGGGAGCCTGAGGGGCATAACAGTTGCTCAAAGGGGGCTGAGGGTTCTCCTGCCCAGGCCAGAGGCCTTTGCCACAGGCCTCAGGCATGGGCAAGGGCGGAACTGGTGATCGGAGAGGGCAGGGGCAGATCAGGTGATCAGAGGAGTATGAGGGTGCTATACCCAGGCATAAGGCCTGGGGCAGAGGTCTCAGGTCTGGGCAGAGGCAAGGCCAGAGATTGCAGGGGCCTGGGTTCAGCAGAGCCAGCAATCAGAGGGGCAGGGGCAGAGTCTGCGATCACAGGGGTCTGGGTACTGGTGGAGCCAGCAAAGTAGGGGTCTGGAAGTCCCCTGCCCAGGCCTTGCAGCATTAGCTAAAGGCTGCTAGAGGAGCAAGGGCAGAGCCAGTGATGGCAGGGGGCAGAATCACAGCCAGTGATCGCAGAGGCCTGGGATCTGTGAAGCTGGTGATCAGAGGGATTTGGGGGTCTTCTGCCCACGCCTGAAGCTTCAGGTAGAGGTTATAGGCCTGGGCAGGGGTGGAGCTGGGATTGGAGGGGCAAGGGTGGAGCCGGTAATCAGAGTGAACTACAGAGAAAACAACTTTTCTTTTCTTTTTAATATTTTATTGATTTTTTACAGAGGAAGAGAGAAGGATAGAGAGTTAGAAACGTCAATGAGAGAGAAACATCAATCAGCTGCCTCCTGCACACTCTCTACTGGGGATGTGCCCACAACCAAAGTATATGCCCTTGACTGGAATCGAACCTGAGACCCTTGAGTCTGTAGGCTGATGCTGTATCCACTGAGCCAAACGGGTCAGGGCAAAACACCTTTTCTGACCGCCCATTGGCTAAGCTCCCTGTATGCCACTGGTAATATTCTTAGTAACTTGGGTAATAAGAATCCTTAAAGGTGATCTAGGGTTTTTCCACCACACTCCTGGAGAAAAAAAATGAATGTCCATTGCTGGAGGGCTAAGAAATGTCATGTCCTGCCCTAGCTGGTTTGGCTCAGTGCATAATGCCTCAGCCTGCTGACTGCAAGGTCTGGGTTCAATTCTGACCAAAGGCATGTACCTAGGTTGCAGGCTCCTCCCTGGCCAAGGCCAGGTCAGGGCATATGCAGGAGGCACCCAATCAAAGTGTTCCTCTCACTTTGATGTTTCTCTCTGTTTTTCCCTTCTCTTCCACATTCTCTAAAAATGAATGGAAATATATCCTCAGGTGAAGATAAAAAAGAAAGACACATCTTGAAAATGCCTAAAGAAAGTTGTCATTTCTTCATGGTGAAAGGACTGGAGTCTGTTGATGAAAACACCTTAGTGACTGTGGTGACTGGCAGTGGCTGCAGCAACGGGGTAATGGGGCTAGGGGCTTCCCCTAATTAGCCTGGTCGCCTCCCACAAAGGGAGGCCAGACTGCAGCTTAGGCCCACTCCCCAAGGGGATCTGGGAGTGGGCCTAAGCCTTCAGTAGGATAGCCCCTGAGGGCTCCCAATATGTGAGAGGGGGCAGGCTGGGCTGAGGAACCTCCCCCCACCCAGTGCACAAATTTCATGCACCGGGCCCCTAGTTTTAAAGATAAAGAAGCTGAGTCACAGATGAAGTGACCTGTTCAAGGTGAAGGCAATATGTCGAAGAGCTGCAATTTGAACCCTTGCATCCTGGCCCCAGAAGTTAGTAATAATTTGGTATGTCCCAATAATTTACCGGGTTTAAATAAGAGAAATCATTTATTTATTAGATTTTTGTCATCCTATTTCTACTAAAAGTTTGTTTTAGATTATTGCCCTGTATTTAAAATATCTTAGATCTGATCATTTTGCTTGAGAAAGTTGTGTTTCCACAAAAAGGAATCAGACTAGCTGACCTAAGAGTAGAATTCTCTAAATCCTCCTTCCTATATCAGATTCAGAGGGGAAAAATGCAGTTTGAACTATATGAAATTGCTATTCTTTTACCTTTTTGACTAACAAAAAATGGCAATTTTGTGTGGCTCCACTTAACACAAAGGGAAAGCTACAAATCCATATTCAGTTTTGCTCTCTGCTTTTATTTCAGTATCATAATGATTTTACTGGCATTTGCATTCTCCTTCCTGGCCTCTCTTGTGTCAAGCCATGGTGAGAGAGCAAGCCAGGACCAGAGGCATACACTGTAACTGAGGGACAGACAGAATCATTTCCTTTAACTTAGTCCATGATGTCTGAGGTTTCCTGACCTTGGTCTCATTTGCCCCCTGAGCTCCAATCCAAGTGCTCGATAATGTGAGCTGTGACTTGCCTCAGAAAGTAGATTCCATCAAGCTTTTATTATTTTACTGTTTGTTTATTTTTTTTCAAAGAATCTCCTCTTGAAACCTAACAGCAAAACACTCAGTCTTTCTGATTGAAAAGTTAGTTAATTATAATGGTTCTGAAAACTGAGTCAGACATTCAGGAATCATAACATCTACACTGTGCTCAAGTCCTCATTCCTCCCACAGAATTTTTCAATGCTAAAAACAGCATCAATGCCAGTATTCCTAACAAACGCGTTGCTAATTTATAATCAGATGAATCCAGCTAATGTGTTTACTGAGTGTGAACAAGGAAGGCTATCACATCCAGAAGTTCCAAAATAGTTTTCTTTCTTTAGAAAACGTGTATCTTCTCAGAACAAGCAGCCGTTCTCTCACGTGTTTTAGTCTGTGCCACTGGCCACCGCTGAGTCAGAACAGAGGTGACTTCTGGGCTATTGCAAGTGTCATTTTCTGTATTTGGCAAGTGTGGCAGTCTGGATGTCCTCACCACATGGAAAAGTTGACAGAATGGCCATTTAACAATTTGCCTGGCAAGCCTATAGAAGGCACGAGAAGTGTCACCCAGAAGATAAATGGTTGGGTCAGAGAACAGAAACATGGCTGTTATCACTGACACAGACCATTCTTCCTGTCAGCAAAATATTACCAACTTGTCTTTCACCGTGAGGTGATATGTGGAGATCAAATAAAACAATGTAACTTCTATCCACTTCAGAAAGAGATAAGTGTAGACACCTAAAAAGGACACCAATAAGAAGCAGACTATAGAACAGCTAAATGGCACTTGGTTTTATAATCCCTTCCCCCAAATTTCCAACAGTAGCTAACAAAATTAGTGTCACTAGATAGAAAGATGTATCTTCCTTTCTTCCTTTTTATGGAATTTATTGGGGTGATACTGGTTAACAAAATGATACAGGTTTCAGGTGCACAATTCTATTACACATCATCTGTATTCTATATTGTGTACCTCAAGTCAAGTCTCTGTCCATCACCACTTATCCCCACTGTGATATCTCACGGCGCTAGACACTAGCAATGTCAAAATGAGTGAAAAATGGCCCACATGTTTGTCTGTTGGTTAATTCTAATAGTTGAACACCCATATACAGTTCTTTGTTATTATGCCTACAAAATAATTTATATTTCAGAACCAAACAGTGTGCTAGGATTATATTTCCTTTTGACGGTCAGTGTCCTAACCATGCACCATTCAGAGAGGAATTTACTAACATCAAAATCAATTGTATTTTCTTCCCTAATATTCTATACCACATTCTAATTTGCTTAGTATTTTAACCATGACAGACTCATACAACTTTTTTTTCCCCCTGGAGTTTCAGCTCTTTTCCCTCTTGGAGAAAGAAACATCTATCTTCACAATATTTTAGAATTTTTCAGTCCCTTAATCTTGTGAGGTATTGTACCTGAGTCTACCAGTCCCCTTCTTCAACCTGAGCTAGCTGTGTTGTAGATAGCTGGCACAGTTTACATGCAACATTTCTCTTCCTGGTTTCTGATTTAGATTATTTCTTGCATTTCATATCTTCTAATTTCATGGTTTCCTCCCACACCTTACCTAGAGTAATATCTTAAACAGTTTATCAATGAAAAAAATGCATAGGTAAGCCATCTCAAATCTTGCATGTCTAAAAATATTTCTATTTGGCCTTCATACTCAGTTGACAAGTTGGGCTGATAATAGAGTCATAAACTCAAAATCTTTTTCCCTCTGAACTTTAGAAGCACACCTCCACTGTTTTCTCACCAACCCTCATCCTCCACTCACTGATGAAAAGCAGGGTTTCTCCTTCTTTGCCTCTATTTTTCCCTCCTATTCCTTTTCTTCATCATCTTTCTGGTATATTTTGGAATTTTGTCTTTATTATGTGTGTATGGAAAATGTATAATGATGTAATTTCATGTATCCTGGCCAGGCAATGGAAAGCATTTTCAGTCAGAAGACATTTCCTTTCTTCAGCTCTGGGAAGTTTCATTTTATTATTTCTTTGATCATTTGCTTCCTTTCACATCTGTGTTCTCTCTTCTGGGACTCCTATCTATGGAGCTGGTCAAACACCAGGACTTTTGGAGTAATTCTCTATTTCTCTTATCTCTTTTCATATTTTCTATCTGTGTCTTCCTATATATTAGAATAATTCATTAACTTTATCTTCTAGCTCTTCTGATAAACTATATTTTGCCAATTTTTTTCCTTTAAATTTCCAAGAGCCCCTTTTATTTTCCCTAACTATTCTTTTATTATTATTTTCTTCTATTATATGAATACTAGGGGCCCGGTGCACAAAAATTTGTGCACTCAGGGGGTCCCTCAGCCCAGCCTGTGCCCTCTTGCAGCCTGGAACCCCTCTGGGGATGTCCACCTGCTAGCGTGCCTGGCCAGCCTGGGTGAGGGGCTGATGGCTGTTTGCAGTGAGGCTGGCTGGACACTGGTATCTGGGATTTATTTAACTTCCAAAGTTGAAACTTCGTTGCTTTAACCAGAACCCTGTTCGGGTTGCCCCTGACAACCCAGGCTCCCAGCGCTTCCTTGAGCCCAAGGCTGGAAGCAGGTCTCTGGGGTTTATTTATCTTCTATAATTGAAACTTTGTTGTGGAAACTTTGTTGCCACAGCCATCCTAGGCAGACAGGAACCTTAGTTTCCTGCATCACCAGGGCAAGCCTCCTGCTTGTTCCAGCTCTGTGGCTGCCAGATGCCATCTTGGGTGGGTTAATTTACATATCGTCGCTCTGATTGGCTGGTGGTCATGGCTTAGGTGTAACAGAGTGAGGGTCAATTTGCATATTATTCTTTTATTAGATTAGATAATAACTTTTGAATTTCCCTAAATATCCTATCTAATAAAAGAGTAATATGAAAATTGACCATCACAAGATGGCTGCCTCCGTGTGGTCAAAGATGGCCACCACAAGATGGCCAGCAAGGGAGGACAGTTGGGGGGGACCCAGGCCTGCAGGGGAGGACAGTTGGGGGAGACCCAGGCCTGCAGGGGAGGGCAGTTGGGAGGGATCCAGGCCTACAGGGAAGGGTGGTTGGGGGGACCATCCTGGCAGGGGGAGGGCAGTTATGGGCAATCAGGCCAGCACAGAAGCAGTTAGGCATTGATCAGGCTGGCAGGGGAGTAGTTAGGGGCAATTGGCAGGCAAGAGGTTGGGAGCCAGCAGTCCTGGATTGTGAATGGAATCCCAGATTGGAAAGGAAAGGGTGCAGGTTGCTCTGAGGGACCACCCCTATTCTCTGGAATTATCTTTACTTAGTCTGGGTTATATTATTTGTTAATTTTGAGCTTTTATACTGCTGGTTTTACTCACATGCCTAATGATCTCTAAATTCATTTGTTGTTATTTTTAACAACAAAAGAATAGGCTGATGATTCAAGGTAGCTGGGTGGTTTCCTCCGCTGTTGAATTCCTATTTCTATTTTTGAAAGGGAAGGAAGACAGAGTTCTGAGTCATGGAGAAAGTTTCAAGTTGGAGTGTGCAGATGAGAAGTCTGCCTTTGGGTCCCCAGATGTCAGCATAAACAATGTTTTTATTTAGACACTAAAATCCACCTCAGGCAACCTCAGCTGTTCCTCAGAAAATGTGTTCAATTGCTCTAGAGAGCCATTTGCTGTATTTTTTTGCATGTGGGTAAATCCCAGCTGCTTGTCTTTAGCTCATAAGCATAGGCAGGAAGAAGGAGCAGGACCAGAAGAGCATTTCCATGGAGGTACATGCCTCCAATGGTTCTGACTTAAACTCCACTCCTCACCCCCAGGTTTCCACTAGGAGATTGGCTACTCCTTCCCCTGAAGCCCTCCTGACACAGTTTCTCTTGCTGTGGGTAGTCATCCATTCACTTCCATCTGCTTTCCGCTGTTCAGAAATGTGTTCTATTGTTGCCTTGTTGAAGATGATGTGTGGTGGGAAAATACATTCTGTCACACTAGTAAATACTACAGAAATAGCTGCTGCTCAATTTCAGCACAATATGAAATGGAGCTGGTATGGAGTAAGGAGAAGGTTACAGACAAAACCTACTCATTTCAACTTTATTCAGAAGACATTTATTGAGAACATAAGCTTTCCTACTGCTGAATTTTTGCCCATGTATTTGCTACCCTTTATTATGTGTTCTTTATATTATTTAAGATCTTTAAACTTTGGAAATATGCTAACTTTTCAATTCCACTCAAGAAATACTTAGTGTGCTTACAATTTTTACACCATCTTCTCTCCAACTCAGAAATGAGTATTCCTTAATTTAAACACACAACCCATCTTGTAGCTTTTTATCTATTTATAATATTGTACCTTGTATGTCCTGATTGTAGATCTATGGAGTAAGGGGAAAGCCTTCCACATTTTTATATACACTTAACACCCAACACTTAAACCAGTATTTTTTGGATTAATACGTTTGCTTCAGAAACTCAGGCCCTAATTTTATATCTTTTAGTAAGATATGAATTCCTCTGCTATATTTATTTTTGTTTTACCCAGAATTCTAAAAAAAATGTGGTTATATGATTTCTCAACCAACAGAACAGAAGTGCAGAGAAGGGATAGCACTCTCCCCTAGACTGTAAAGGGAAAAATTACTTAAGGAGCCAATCAACAAGCATAAGACCAAAAAATGTACGTATATATCAAGAACACAACCTGAACTTTAAATGCATGATAGGATTAGTCTATTTAGAATATTCAGCTTAGGACAAGCAAGCTTTAATAATTTCTTAACAGTTTCCCTGTATTCTGCCCAATATGAGACTCAATATTCATAACTACAACAGTATGACATTATGACCAAGCATAGGAATCTGGCAGTCCAAATGCTTAGATTCAAACTGTGACTCCTCTATTTAATTACTGCATGGCTTTGCAATGTTGTTTTTCCTATTTAAATTTCGGCATTTTGTATTTCACAAGAGAGTAATAATGTCGATGGCTCTTAAAAAGTTGGGGAAATGTTAGTTAATACTATGTGTTAGTCTTCTACACATAAATTATTCTAGATACTTTCTTTTTTTAAAACAGTATGGGCAGCACTTTAGAATGATTTCCATCTAAAATAAAAACAAAACAAACAAACAGAAAATGAGAGGAAATTGATGTTTATGTAACACCTACCATTTTTAAGCAGCTCTTATGTCTCAAGTACTACAATAAGAATTATATACACTGAGTGGTCAGATTATTATGACCACCTGATGTTTGTAGGCACATTAGTTATAATTTTTCACTGAAGTTGCGAGAGGGCCAGACCATTATAAATAGGGAAGCAGGTTGTTTATCACAACAGTAGAAGTGATTTCTTTCTGAAGATTATGGGTAAGCAATGCGATTTAACAGCCTTTGAACATGGGATATATAAAGTACAAATTTTCTCATTAAAAAAACACTACCTGTTATTTTTATCTTTCTTTTATATATAATGAAGTTATAGCTCAAAGATAATCCCCATCTATTTTTTTAATCATACAAGTGGCATTTATTGAGATTCTACTATTTATCAAATACTAGCATAAGAAAAAAGAGCCTATGAGCCTGCATCATCTTCTGGAAATGAGCATTTATTTTAAAAATTTATTCAAGGGATGAGTTTTCCCACTAGATAAGTGATTTATTATTTTATATGATTACAAAATATAAAATTTCAATGTAATAAATTTATGTACTCATATTTACTAAAACATGGTTAATTAAATGTTCAAAAGGTATCTACACGTGAGGAAAACATGTGAAAAGGAAAACATCAAAAGTATGAAATAAACCTAGTCCCTTCAAATACAAGTATTTTAATATGCAGGTCAAATCACATATACTCTGTAAAAGTGTCCAATTTGTTCTGTTAAGCATTGATTTTATAGCATTAGATATTTCCTAAAATAGCATATCTTGAAATCTCTGTGATTATCCAAGAATTTTTCGGTAATGTTTTCCTAATAGGCTCTAGCTATATAAATACAGCACAGTTTTGTTTTGTTTTTCAGGAAAGGACTAATTCACCCCCTCCCCTGTCCTTTTAGTTCTGGGTATTTTGTTATTTGGCATCATCGATGCCATCTTTAAATCTGGCAGCTTTGGAATTCTATAGGCAAACGACTAGATCCCAATGTCATTTTAATGGGACATTTAGTAAATATCATTATTTACTGGCATACTTGCATGTACTTCAAAAACTGTGGTTACTTGTCAGCTCTTTAAGGTTGCTTTGATTGGGCTGAATTTTTGAGATGTGATTCAAGTGGTTTCTTTTTCTAATTCCCACTGAGGGAGCAGTTTCCTGGCTTCAGTGCTCTCCTGGCAGAAAATGATGGATTCAAAACAGAGATATTTGGTCTGGGCATTTTAAAGTTTTATCCGTATCCATTACTCTATCATCCCATATCCAAACCATCACTGACAATGTGGCAGAAACCACATTCATTACCTTGAAGTTAATAATCCAAAGTTCTTTTACTGGCACTGATATTTCTTAACTTTGTGGCCTGGTGAAAGCATTTAACTCTTGAGTATCTCAGTTTCATCTGTCATTTAGGTTATCAAATATCCACCTTGCAAAGGTAAAATAAATAAAATTAAACCATGTTTATGAAAGCAGTTGTTGTTTTTTGTGAAATTCACACTTTCCTGGCTGTCCTGTATTTTGATTTGCTAAATCTGGAAAGCCTAGATGGGGGTCAAAGGCTTGAGCTAGGATTGAGAAGATCAATGGATTGTTAAATTTTATTTTATTTTATCTTTAAATATATTTTTATTGATTTCAAAGAGGAAGGGAGAGGGAGAGAGATAGAAACATCAATGATGAGAGAGAATCATTGATCGGCTGCCTCCTGCACGTCCCACACTGGGGATCAAGCCCTCAACTGGACATGTGCCCTGATGGGGAATGGAACCAAGACCTCCTGGTTCATAGGTTGATGCTCAACCACTGAGCCCCACTGGCCAGGCTATGCAAGCAGTTTTAAATTTTTAAAGTACATCTTTATGCTGGTATAAATCAAAGACTAGCTCTACAAAATGGTACCCAATTGTATCCAGCTCTGTGTTATTTAAACAGGTTTCTCATTTCTTACCAGGCCCTCCTCCTGGTACATCAACAAGCCTTATAGTCATAACACTCTTTAGAGTTTTCAGTCCAAACTCAGAGCTCAATGCTCTCTCTCTCTCATCTTTTTGTTTAAAAATAGGATTTATTTAGTGCTTTACAGTATATAAATCTTTATATTATTGAACTTGATTCAGATAGCAGCCCAATAAGCTACCTCTGGAAAAAGTTATCTTGTTTTGTTTCTGTGGCTGTTGCATTATCGTTAGTGTCCCATCTCCTTTTGCAAACATTTAAATTAATAGAAATTCAAAACCACATTTTTCAAATGAAAAAAAACTAAGACTCAGAAAGGCTAATTGTAAAAAGATTAAATATATATTTATTTGTAAATCCATGAGTAAGTTCTCCTAACTATATATTTTAAGTTTTCCTGCTGGATGATCATCTTTTCTCTTTGTAACCATTCTTATTGATATTCTCGTCATCTGTATTTATTTGCCCTACATTTAGGTAGAATTTTACTAACTGAACTACAAATTTTAAAAATTATAAATCTCTCACTTATTCATGTATCTCCCTATCCCCAGATAAATACAATGTAATATGATAAGGCAAAATAGGTGACATGACAGTTAGATGAGGAGGGAAGAGCCAGTGTCGCATGTTAAAGTGACAAAGGCAACCGATCTAAGTATTTCCCATAAAATTATAAATAATAAGATGTCTAATTAGGAATTAAGCTGTTTTCTAAAGACATATTGAGATAAATCTTTTCTGTTTCATTATTTTGTTGGAAGAATTTTACCTCATAGAATATCAATTACGATGTTTCATATAGGAAGTGAAGTGAGTTTGTCCCATATTTTTCTCTTTTAATCTCATTTTTGACATCCTTCTGGCATATGATATTCTGTTCTTCCTGCATGATTTTACAAAGAAAGGAAGAAATTGAAAAGCCCAGTATTTCCAGATGCAGTAAATCAGCACCATGAGGAATTTAGATTATTGTCACCTATTGTCCTTGGTTTTGATATTTTTTCCTTTTTCTATCTGCATGTCCTTCAACACCTATTACATTTCCCTACACCTGCTAAGGTCTCTTAGTAGGAAAAATAGTAGGTGAGTCAAACAACCCCAAAACTGCAGACTCATCAACCATTTTCCATACATTATATACTAAATCTGCTGATAACTGTAATGTGGGTAAAGTTTTTCCCCAACATGTGTAAAAGGACAACTACATTGATGCCAAATACACATTTTGCTGATAAGGAAACTGGCTCAGAAAGGAAGGAAATTATAAAGAAATTATATCACTAGGTAGAAAATTATATAAAAAGTCAACTCTCACCAAGTGTACCATTTTATGGTTCTGTTTTAATGGAACAAGACAAAAAGACCTTCAGTTGAGTTTCCACTTAATATTTCATTTCTTGTTACTAAGACATTGGATCTGTATATAGGAAAATTCAGAACTAGAAATAAAGAGCTAGTTCAGTATCCAAATATAGATATTGACTTAGATTATTCACATTAATCCAAATGGTAATAAAGAAGGGAAAACCTGAAAACTATTTAATTATATGACCACTAAACACTGGGAAGGTAAAAAATAGATCATGAAAATGAATCCATCTTAGTTCTTAAAAATTTTTTTAATTATTACATTTTAAATATTAAATTATGCCTCCCTGTTATGATTTATACCCAAATTGTTCTTTTTCCTTTAGAGAGAAAATAAAGTGATCTTTTATTTAATAAGAACATTAATCAGAAAAGATTCAATTCTCCCTGCTATTTCTTATTACTTGAATAATAGTATGGCTATAAAGAGTCAAGTAGTAATTTAGTCCTTGAAAGAGACTTCTTTGATATCACCAACTTCCCCTACTGAAAATGAAATCTTTGAAGTCAAGTCTAGATCTGTAGAGATCCCCTTTGGTGTAGAAGAATTTGACAAATCAAAGGTTGGTCATTTATTGGCCAAGTGCAAGTTCAGGCACCAGAAGAACATCAAGAAGGACAAGAAGACTAGCTTTACCTCCACAAAGTTGGTATATTTCACATGCAAATTATTTTTTCCCAGCAGTCAATGCTGTATAAATTGACTTGTTTCTTGCAGAGATTGATTTGTATACATCCATCCATCCTGAAATCAATGGAAGGTCTTTGGAGATGTCAAATGAAAAGAGACACGACACAACTGTGACAAAAACCAGCTGGTAGTACTAACCTTATCTGCTGAATTCAGAAACTTCTTTAGAATGTTTTTTAATGACAAGTAGTCAAACTGGAGCGTAAGTTTCTTTCAGGATATTTATTATAATATAGAGGTTCCTGTCTAGCTTGTATGGCTATAATTATGAAAATATTCAGGAGTTGTTCCTCTTAGATGTCACACATAATGTTCTCTGATACTAGAGCTGATGGCAAAGTCATAACTACTGTTATCAGGCATAAAAAGCCTATACCTTTCCACCCCCAAACACACACAAAAATATATACTGTTTACTTAGTTAACCAGCTTAATGTTTTTGTTCAAATTTAGGAATGTGAGATGACAACAAACACAGATAAGAACTTGTTGACAAACTTGAATTCACAGGCATACAAATTAATTTGTTTGACATTAATGCCAATAGCTTTCTTAAAATGTATGCTGCTGATAAATACAGGCAAGGTGACAATATTAAAATAATCTATAAGAAAGGACAATATTTTTTAAATTAAATGTATTGGTCAACATGAATGTGTAGGCTTCAGGTGTGGGTTTCTATGTTACAAACTTTGTATATTGCACCATGTGCCCAACACCCAACAAAGGATGATGTTAAACACACATTTCATGAGGTTGAGAAATACCAAGGGAGATCAAGATGTCTTCTAAGAAACTCACATAGATCCCTTTACAATAAAGCCATGTTAGAGATGAGAGACACAACTGTGACATAAACCTGTTGGTAGTAATAAGTTATAACCTATATTTATAAAAGCCTAAGCGACCATTACAGCAGGTCAACTGCTTGACCAATTGATCAGTTGCTATGACAATGTACTGACCACCAGGGGGCAGATGCTCAATGCAGGCGCTGCCCTCTGGTGGTCAATGCACTACCGCAGCCAACCTCCCATGGCTGGCCAACTGCCCACAGTCCATCCCCCTACCCAGCCAGCTCTCATCATTGGGATCAGCCCCAATCGCCCGTCAGACTGAAGGACCCCACACGTGCAAAAATTCTTGCACTAATGCTCTAGTCAATAGTAAAGACAAAAGAAGCATTCTGATTCAATTGGCTGGCTAATCATCAGACAGAAAGACATAGAGGAAGTCTGGAATCCCTTCACTGTTATGCTGAAAGAAGGCAAACTAGGTGACCTGTAGCTTTTCAGAGGTGACATAACCATACCTGGACGTGTTGCTTCTAGACCCAAGATTAAATAGGATGGCTAAACAGACAGGAAATGCATATTCATGAAAATTTGTCACAAAATTAAAAGACTGACCTTTGTAGCAAAGTTGACATAATGGCAGTTGATGAATCTCATTCGAAAACTCATAGACTATGGTGATTACCAGAGAGAAAGGGGGGATAAATGGTGAAGGAAGAGACTAGACTTAGGCAGGTGAATACACAATACAGTATACAGATGACGTATTACAGAATTGTACACTTGAAACCTATATAATTTTATTAACTAATAAATTTATTAACCCAAATAAATTCAATAAAAAGGAAAAAAAGACTCTCACTTGAGATGCCATTTCTAACTATTCTAAATTCTTCAATATAAGTTTTATCAGCACCCAAAATTAGTGGAAAAACAATTCCTGTCCTTTAAAATAAAGACATTTAAAACTGGTCTCATTAAATATTTTATGATAGAAATTGTTTATTTTTAGAGTTTATTTAGGTTCTTGTGACAAAGATAATAAATCTTCTTTTTCATCCCATAGACTTCCCTGTTGCTCAGTATCTGGGAAAAAGCAGAAAGCATGTTTGGCTGAGTTTGGGGTTCTCTAACATTGTGAAAATTGAGGCATTTCTCAGGGAGAATGATAAATAGTTTTACATAATTAGAGCTACCAAATTTTCTGCTTAGCAACAAATTTGTGCAAGCAGAAAACAAAATGTATTCAGCCTGAGTTGCTCTGCTGAATACTACAGAAGCCCTTGGGAGCCTAGAAAAAAAAATATTTTAGTCACTTAGGGATGCTAATTTCCAAGGGGCAGAAAAGCAATATGCTAATTTTTGTAAACAGCTTTCTTTGGACAAACATTCTGGAATATCTCCATTATTCTCAGAGAAACAAAACACCTTGATCCTAATATTCTAAGTAAATGAGGTTCTATGGAAATTTTTCTTCATGGACAGGTTAGAGATTTTTCAAAGTACTTATTTGGATATAAAGTCCTTATGCCTCTTTATTCTGAGAGAGACTTAACGTTTTCTGTCTCTAAGGTCATGTTTCCCCCCTTCTGAAAAGATATTTTATGACCTACTTCAATTGGGCTCTTTGGGAGGAAAACCCCCCACCAGTTCAATAATGTTACTGAAAGCACGCCTGGCATATGTTTCTATATCTCTCTCTGACACTAGGAATTAGAGGGAATTCATAACCTAAACAGTGGGCCATTCAATGTCTGAACAGCCTGATTGCTCTAAAGATCTTCGTTATATTGGCTTATTAAAACTTTCTTAATATATCTGGACATTAATCTTAGCTTTGTCATTCAAATATATCAAAATTAATTTATTCTT
This sequence comes from Murina feae, assembly GCA_004026665.1. NCBI lineage: Eukaryota > Metazoa > Chordata > Mammalia > Chiroptera > Vespertilionidae > Murina > Murina feae. The sequence continues at coordinate 14,998 of PVJC01001958.1, read as the reverse complement.
CCTCTTATACATCAGTTCTCTCAATATTTAAAGACAGTCATTATAACGTTCTTTTCCAGAAAAAAAAAAAAATTGCCTGGTTTTTCCAATCTTTCTCCATTAGACTATATAATTTTTCTTGCATAGAAGATTTTAAAAAAAAAATGTTTATTAATGTATTTCTTTCATCTCTCAAGAAAAATATGGTTGCTTGTTTTTTAATCTTCACAAGAGGATATGTTTTTAATGATTTTTAGAGAGAGATGAAGGGAGAGACAGAGAGAGAAAGAGAGAAAGAGAGAAAGAGAAAGAGAGAGAGAGAGAGAGAGAGAGAAATTGGCAGCCTCCCATAGGGATGGAAACTGCAACCTAGTTATGTGTCCTGAAGAAATTGAACCCAAAACCTTTTGATGGACAGGACAATGTTTCAACAAACAGAACCACCCGGCCAGGGCAATAAAATGTGCTTTTAAATGTTATTTAATTCCTCTCTGTATGATCACCAGTTTCTTTGCACATACCTAGCATCAGCTTAATATGGCAACTATGTATTAAAACCTTATGTATTATGCTCAGTGGTGCAACAAGAAGTGAACCAGAGAGTAAGGTAAGCTATGAAACTGTGTTACAGAAAGAAAGATAACGCAGATGTAGACATTAGAACCAGATGACATGACGTGAACTCAGATAGTACCCTCTAAGACAACACCAAAGATACAAAGGAATAAGAGAAAGGAATCATCTTTGGTTATGTACCTATATCGCACTGGCTGCTAGGACCACTGTACTGGGGGTATGCTTTCTTAGGCACAGGTAAGTTTCTGAGGACGTACAGGTCCTCATGCTGTCATTATTCTTGATATCTGGCATATCTTGCACATAGTTTATATCTTGATTTTAAGAAAAATAAATAAAAGCAACCTCAAGTGGGATTGACATCCTTAGATAAGACTTTGGGTCTGGTTCAGCTTTCTGGCTCAGTTTTAGAGGAGGCAAGACCTTCCGGAAACATATCAAATAAATTTTAAAAGGTCTAGTCCTATTTGAAAATTAATGTAATTCACCATACCCACAGATGACTTCAAGATTGTATCATATAAAATTACTAAACAAAAATCAATTGTATTTTTATATGTTAGCAATAAAAAGTTTAAAATTAAAAAGCAGGTGTCATCTGTAATAGCACCAAACATGGAAATAATTAGGTATAAATAAAATACATGAAAAAAATGTATATGCTTAAAACTACAGAATGCTAATTAAAGAAATCAAAGAATACTTAAACTAAGGGAGAGATACCCTTTTTCTGCTACATGAAGAACTTTTAAAAATATGTTAAATAAATAAATAAATAAATAAATAAATAAATAAATAAATAAAAATATGTTATTAATGTTGGTCTATTGTTGTTTAATTCTTCCAACTCTTACACATATAAAAATATTCCAACTTCTTTTTTGAAAGATATTTTCATTCAGGATAGCATTCTAGTTTTAGGCTATAGTTTTTATTTTAGTACTTTAAAGATGTTTTGCTATCTTCTTACATTCTTTTCGAAGAAAAATCTGCTATCATTCTTGACCTTGTTCCTCTGTACTTAATGTTTTCTGAGTTTTTTACTGGATCCTTTTTAAATTTTCTCTGTAACATAGATTTTTACTATCCTAATTTTTGTATATCTTGTTTTCTCATGTTTGGGATTTTTTTAAGCATGGGTTTTAAAGTTCTTTAAAAGTTGGAAATTTTTCAGATATTTTTTCTCAAATGTTTTTTCCTATCTCTTAATTGCTCTCTTCTCTTTTGGGATACAAATTACACATATAGTGGTTCTCTTAAAATTGTTCCTAAAATCACTGATGTTTTGTACATTTATTTTCCTTTTTCTCCTCATAAAATTTGTGTTGTTATGTATTCAAATTGATCTTTTTCCTTCTTTAAAATCTAATCTTATCTAGTGCATTTCTTATCTTAGACATTAGTTGTCATTTTGGTGAGTTGATACTTTTCTCTGATTTTTAGAGAGAGTGGAAGAGAGGGTGGACAGACAGAGAGAGAGAAACATTGATGTGAGAGAGAGACATTGATTGGGACAAGCCTGGAACTGAGATACATTTCCTTGACCAGAATCAAACCCTGGGAGCCTTCAATCAGTGGCTGGCACTCCACTGAGCCAAACCGACTAGTACTGACTTGAATCGTTTTTAAGTTTAATGACTGCACCTAACATTTTGAGCATATGAAATAAAGTCATCATTAGTGATGTCCTTTTCTGATAATTCTAATATTCTTTAAATTCTAGGTGTATGTTAATTGATTATTATGGGTCATATTTTTCAGCTTCTCTGAATGTCTGATAATTTTTTATTAAATGCCAGGCATTATAATTTTGCTTTGCTGGGTGCCAGATTTTTGTATTACTGTAAATATTCCTGAATATTTTTCTGGGATGTAGTTATTTAGAAACAGACCCTACTGCCTTGCTTTTAAGCTTTGATAGGCAGGACCAAAACAGCCTTTAGTGCTAATTATTTTCCATTAATGAACCAAGAGTTTTTAGGGTGAGCTACCCAGAGTCCCTACGGTTTTTCAGTCTGTCTAGTTATAACAGGCACTGGTAAACTGAGACATAAAGAATAACTAGGGCCCTGACCAGTTTGACTCAGTGGATAGAGCGTTGGCCTGCAGACTGAAGGGTCTCAGGTTCGATTCCGGTCAAGGGCATGTACCTTGGTTGTGGGCACATCCCCAGTGGGGTGGGGTGCAGGAGGCACCTGATCGATGTTTCTCTCTCATTAATGTTTCTAACTCTCTATCCCTCTCCCTTCCTCTGTGTAAAAAATCTATAAAATATATTTTAAAAAAAATAAAAGAAAGAATAACTAGGAGGTATTTAGTCAAGGAGGAGAAGAGGGGTGATTTAAGAAAAAATGTGTTTTTTCCAGACAGAAGTAACTTTTGGCTAAGCTAACCTATCATATACACACATGTACACACAGAGGTACATATAACTGAGAATAAGAAGGGGGTGAAACTATAAAAGATAGGTATTAAAATTATCCAAAATTATTATTGCTATTAAACTTAAAACTTCCAGTAAAATTAATGTTTTCTAGAAAAAATAAAATACTATTACTGGAAAAAACACACAAATACCTGTCTACACTATTAATCATGAAAGGATTTTATAAGTCATAAAGAATTATTCAAGTAACTATCCTGGTTTTTCAAAATTTCATGGTGTTTACAGTCACATTTACAAGGAACAGATAGTGTTTCTTCTATAGAAAATGTTAAGGGACAAGAAAAGGTGGAAGGCTGTTATTCATTTTATGAAGTTTTTAAATAACATATCAATTAACCTTCTATAAATATTGATAAAAATATTAGAAAAATTTATCTAACATCAAACTAAAGGGAACATGACCAGATCTATTCATAGATTAATTATATCAACAGAGGAAATATAAAATTGTTTAATAATTTTATGTAATACTAAATATTGACTTATTAAACAAATATTTTTAGAGCCCCTCCTTTGCCAGGTAATTTTTAAGTTCTGGGGATACAGGACAAGCAATACAATATCCATGTCATAACAGGGGGAAAATATTAAATATAAAAAATTTAAAGAATAAATATTGTTATTTCAGATAATACTAAGTGCTATGATCAAAACTATAAGAGGGTAAGGGGGAGTGTTAGAGAAAGAAGCAGCTCTTTCAGAAGGCAAGTGAGAAAAATATCAGAAAAGTTTGAATTATGCAGAAGGTCTTGCTAAGAGAATATTTGAAAGAAGAATTTTTCAGTCAGAGAAATAATAAATAAAAAGTTTCCAAAGTGAGACTTAGGATGGTGTGTCATGGGGAAGCCGATATTTATAGACATGAGTGGGGTAGGAAGAAAAAGATAATGGATGTAGCCAGAGAAAAGACAGATCTCCAAGGAACTAGCCTGGCAGGATTTTATTTTAAGTGTTAAAGGATGCCAATTACAAGGTTTTGAGCAGAAGTGATGTAATCTGATTTCCATTTTTAAAAAGGTACTCTGCTGTGTGGAGAACATATTAAAAACCACAGAATAGAAATAGAAGAGCTAGAAGATCAGATTAGTTTAGTCTAGAGAGAAAAATGTTAAGAAATGGTTGGATTGGAGATAATACTGTGAAAATATGGGAACAAATCTGCTGAATGGACTCTAGGTTATAAATTAAGTCAACTTCACAACAGTGGAAGTTCTGGGGAAGAGAAGATGTGAGGAAAGAGGCAACAGAGATTAAGATATGAAGTATGGTGCTTTGGACACATAGGTTAGACACTTATGTAGTACTAGGGGCCCAGTGCATGAAATTCGTGCATGGATAGGTGTGGGGGGAGGGCAGGTGGGGAGGTCCCTCACCCCGACCTGCACCCTCTCCAATTCAGGAGCCCTCAGGAGATGTGCTACTGATGGCTTGGGCCCACTCCACGTGGTTCTCTGCTCTCTACTGGGCCTATCTGTTCCACACCACAGGGATGGGCAAGCAGGCTCTGCTGGGCACCGCCTGTGGGGTCCCAATCACTGGCTCCCCCTCCTCCACAGCTGGCACCCAGCAGGCCCTCCTTGCTCTCTAATTGCCATTGCCACCACCCAGCAGGCCCTGCCGGCTGCTGCCTGTGGGTCCCCATTGCTTGCTCCCTAGTCGCCCTGCTTGCCTGCTCCCCAATCACCGCTGCCACTGCCCAGCAGGCCCTACCGGGTGCTGCCTGTGGGTCCTGATTACTTGCTCCCCCTTCTCCACAGCCACAGCTCAGCAGGCCCTGCTGTGTGCTGCCTGCTGGTCCGATTGCCTGCTTTCTGGTTGCCTGCTTGCCTGCTCCCCCATGGCAGCCACCTTCTGGGCGCTGCCTGAGGCCCCCACTCATCTGCTCAGGGGTCATCATGGCAACCTCCCAGCAGGCCCTGCTGGGTGCTGTCTGTGGTCTGATTGCCTGCTGGGCTCCCGTTGCCAGGGTAACACTGCCAGCGTCTTGCCCCACTGCTATGGGCGCCCCCATTTTGTCCCAGAGTGATGGTTAATTTGCATATTACTCTTTTATTAGATAGGATTAGCTTTTTCCATCCTCAGAAGTAGCTTCCATCATGAATCTAAAGTAGCAGACCCTGTTAGTTGACCAATTCCAGTCAGCAGAAAGGGAAAAGAGAGCAGAACACAAGCTGTTGCCTTATAATAACATGATATAGAAGTTGAAGACATCACTCAGCCCTCATCACTTGGACAAAACTTAAACTCAACATGGCCTCTAGCTGGACAGCCATGCACTTAGTTGCAACTCAGAAGTTCTATTATTAAAAGGAAGAAGAGGGCCCTGGCATGTGTGACTTGGTTGGTTGGATGTCATCCCATGCACCAAAAGGTCGCTGGTTCGATTCCCAGTCAGGGCACATACTCAAGATGCAGGCTCAATCCCCAGTAAGGGATGTGCAGGAAGCAGCCAATCCTCTCTCAGATCAGTGTTCCTCTCTTTCTTTCCCTCTCCCTTCCTCTCTTTCTCAAAATCTTTTTTTTTTTTTTTTAAAAGGAAGAAAAGGAAAACGCATAACAGAAGAATGAACAATCTCTGGCACAATAATTAACAGTCTCTGGCAAGACACTCTAGTAGGATGCCAAAAAGCCATGTGACATATAAGTCTAAAAATATTTCTGTAACTTAATAAGTGATGTTTCTGTAAAAAAGAGAGCTAACATATTTAAAGTGAAATACTAGAGAATTTCAAAATCGGAACTAATACATGGCTGTTGACTATTACTTATCATGTTGCTGGGCTGCTAAATAATAAATCAATTGAGAAATTATTAATACTAATAAGAATAAGAGTTCAATAAGTTCACCAATTTCAGAAATACACAAAACAGATAAATTTCATATATATACTCACATATATAAATTACATCTATAACAGCAATAAAATATGTGGTTCATTTTACAAACTAGAAAATACTGTAAATTAAGAGATAGTAAATAAAGATCACCTAATATCATTCAACATCACTCTGCAGAGTTAGCCACACTATTACCTTTCTGTATTTTCATGTAAATATCTACAAAATTTTTTTCTAACCAATCATGCTCATATTGCATATATATTTTAACATGCTTTCTCTATCTCATATATAAGATTACCATTTTATGCTTTTACATTGCTGATTTCATTAAAATATAATTATTATCACACTAGAGGCCCGGTACACAAAAATTTGTGCACTCGGTGGGGGGGGGGGAGGGTCCCTCAGTGTGGCCTGTGACCTCTCACAGTCTGCGACCCTTTGGGGGATGTCCACCTGCTGGCATGCCTGGCCAGCCTGGGTGAGGGGCTAAGGGCCATTTTCAGGATGCCCATAGCCCCTTCAGGGTTCAGGTCCCTACTGGGGTGCCTGGGCAGCCTGGGTGAGAGTCTGAGGGCTGTTTGCAGGCTGGCCACAGCTCCCATTGACCCAAGGTCCCAGGGAAGCTGGCTGGAATAAGGTTTCTGGGGTTTATTATCTTCTATAATTGAAACTTTGTTGCCTTGGTCCCCTCTTCCCCCCCACTCGAAGCCTGGATTGCCCCTGGCAACCCAAGGTCCCAGCTCAGCAGGTATCTGGGATTTGTTTATCTTCTATAATTGAAACTTTGTAGCCTTGAGTAGAGCTCAGGGTGCACAGGGCCCTGGCTTCCTCCATTGCCGGGGGCAACTCCAGCTCTTTGGCCTCCGCCATCTTAGTTGAGTTAATTTGCATATTACTCTTTTATTAGATTAGATAACCATTCATAAATGATAACGACTTGGAGAAGAACTTTGGATCCCACCACTAAATGCTGACATTTCTTAATTCAAGAGGAAGAAATGATTCTCCAAGCAGCAAGGACACAGACAACATGCCAAAAGCTGTTTGATATTAACAGACACTAATCCCTATCTCTTCAAAGTCTCTGGTGTTAAGACAACTGACAGGAACTGTAAGGCACATGGTTATGAGCGTTCATTTGCAGGGGTTTTTTGTTTCGTTTTGTTTGTTCCTTTTTAGTCTGTACTCACAAGAAACTGCGTTCCTAAAGAACTTGTGTAGAAGAGATGGCAGGACACACCTCTGTTAGAAGTGATGAGGGATGCTTCCAGCAGTGCTTTCCAATCCTTCATCACTGAAGGATTCTATGTGGCCCGAAGAAGGCTTTGCGGTCTCTCATTTATCTATCTCTGCCTCCTTGCAGCCTCCCTTTCTCAACTACAGCAGGGCCACTCCCGTTCACTGATACTGAAGAATAAAGAAAGAAAATGAAGGAAATGATCGTCTAAAAGAAAAAAGGAAATTTAAATCAGCTTGGAACGTATAAAGCCTGGAAAGGCAAAATCTGGAAAAGTGTAGAAACCCATCTGGTGTTTAACTCTGAGCCTGTTTTCTCATCTGCAAAAGATTGATGGGAACCAATGATGACTGAGCGCTACCTATATGCAAAGCCCTGTAAAGACATGATTTAATTTAAACCTCACAACTGTCTATGCTCGGGATTATCATCCTTCCTCTGCAAATGAGGGGTTTGAAATATGGACTGCTTGGAAATCTTGTCTCAGGTGACGCAACTAGTAACTGCCGAGGCAGGACTTTCTGCCCAGCTCTCAGAGGCCCCCATACCATATGTGTCTGCCATTTGTCACAGTAAATGCTGCTTATCCCACTGGATGCTGTGAAAACTAAAGGTTCACATGCCTATCATTATGTTTCAATAAATGTTAGTTGACTGAATTAAAGCAGATTATAGAGATTGAGCAAAAGCAGTCAGCTGTTAAGGGAAAACCCATATTGAGGGAAATTTGCCCAAGACCCAGAAATTGGTATTATTTAAAAATCCTATAAACAGAGTTATGGCGTATAGTGAAGAAGGGGACAAGTTGTTGATATTATACTTGAAAAAAAATCTTTATTATATTACATACTGGATATTTATATTTTTTCATATTTTAAAAATGTGTCATATTATTAAATTCTTATATTTGTTTTAATAGTAAGAGGCCAGTTCATAAAGGGCCTTGGGTAACATATTTGGTTTGTCTTGAGTTTGAGGAAAGGGGACTATGCTACTTTATCCCCATTCAAGAACCTTGTCTGGTAGAACCTTCACACATGACTATCACCAGCAACAGGGGTAACCTGAGCCCTGACTCCAACAGGTTCACATCAAGAAGGGACACATCACATGGTTACTGGAAAGGGCAGCAGGCCCTGAGCAGGTCTGCCTAGGGCCAGCTGGTAGTGTGTGGGTTTTGGACTTCACGCAAGAAAAATGTCATAACATGAGTCGGGTGAATTTTAGAGACGTTTATTAAAGCTGGGGCCAATGAAACAAGAAAGGCCTGGGGGAAAGAGCCTAGGCTGTTCCACTTCGACTCACTAAGGAGTCAGGGGAAAGGGGCCTTGGGACAGGTTCAGGGAGTTTGCCCTGGTTGCAAGCCTTATGGGGACCCTTTGAGTTTAGGAGATGCATGTCTGTGGGGAAAGACGGGTGAGGGGAAGGCACGGACGTGCTCCTAGGAGGAAAAAGGCATGCTGGACCTTCGTTTTGAGGGTTTTAAAGGCTGGGCATTTAGGGGAGGTCTTAGAGGAGGATCTCAACAGAATATTCACTAGCTTTATGCTGATGAGGTTTATTTTCTTAACTTCATCTGTCCTTGGGTGTGGCTGGCAAATGGCACTAAGGGGATTTCTACTATCTGTCTCCTTGATTAAGGTGATTTAAGCTATTTGTCCTCTGGTTCAGGAGGAGGAGTGCAAAGCATTTACTCAAGTGTCCCTGGTTTAGGGAAGATAGGATTTACTAAATGGCTGCAAACTGCTTGGCCTCTAGATTTTTCTAGATGGCTGCAAACTGCTGTTTAACATAACACTCTTCTCAGTTTCCCTGCTCCGCTTGTCCTGTCTTACTAGCCTGTCTCAACATCTCACATTTTATACAGGATATAACAGTGCAGCTTCTTACCATGTCCTGGAAAGACAAGAATTAAACACATCACTGAAGAACACAAATATTTATCACTAATATTTTGAAAGGAGTTGAGACTAGCAATAAGATGAGTCCAACCACTGATGAAATTCAACATGAAAATGGCAATGAGGATCTGAGTCAGGGACGTGGCTGAGGGGAGAGATAGAATAATGGGGATAAAAGCAATATTAGTTAAAGCAATAACCTATAGCAGATGGAAATTTCTTAAATAAAGGAAAGTGAAACAAAAAATAAAGACCATCTATGTACCTGCAATCTTAATAAAGCTTTGTGGTGTGTTTTTTGTGTTGTTTTTTTTTTTTTTTTTTGCAAAGAAAGTAGATTTAGCACATTTAAAAAAAATTTTTTTTTATTGATTTCAGAAAGGAAGGGAGAGGGAGAGACAGATAGAAACATCAGTGATGAGAGAGACTCATTGATGAACTAACTGCCTCTGCACACCTCCTACTGTGGATCAAGCCCGCAACCCAGGGATGTATCCTGAGCAGGAATGGAACCATGACCTCCTGGATCACAAGTTCCTACTCAACCATTGAGCCACACCAGCCGGGCAGATTTAACTCATTTTAGTAGGTGTTTTTTAAAAGTACTCAAATCAGAGTAAGGGAAATACATAATTTATCCAGAAAGTAGTTCACCAATTTCTTTCCTCAATATGAAAAAAACAAACAGAAAAACTTGTCCGCTATTGTGAAAAAAAAAATCCATTTAAAAAAGTGTTAAGAAGATGTGTTTATGAAACTAATTCAGAAAAAAAAATGTTAAATTAAATTCTACTAAATCCTACCCCAAAAATAAAAACAATGATCACCACCTTTGTTATTAACATGGTCTGAGAAAAGCACAAGAATCTGGAGGAAATTATAGTATTAAAGTAAATTTATATCCCACAGTTTACTTCTGGGACTATATTTTCTAAGTAAGAGCCACAGAATTAGTCCCTAAAGTAATATATTATTTAAGCTGGAAGAAACAGAGTGTTTGTGGTAAACATGTTCAAGAATCTAGAAGTGAATTCTAATTGAGCAATAAAATGTACTTCAATTATTTATGCCAAATAAATGCTATTTTCCCTGTAGGATGGTCTATGGCATTGTTGTTAAAATTCTAGGAATGGTGAAATACTGAGTCAGCAATTCCTTACCCTGGTCACAGTGTTGCTAACCACAATGGAGAGGTTGTGAAACGAAGCACATGCTTTCCCATTGATATGATGATGTGTGGATACACTGGCATCTGTTTCTCTGCTGCGAATTGCATCACAGGCCTCAACAGAACAAGGTGGAATGTTGAAAAAATAAAATTTGAACTTGATCTGATTTTTGTAGTTACAGTTCTGGATGTACACAACTCTCCACATTTTATGTTGAACTAGAGGCCCGGTGCACAAAAGTGTGTGTGGGGGGGGGGAAGGATGTCTCTCAGCCCAGCCTGTGCCCTCTTGCAGTCTAGGACTCCTCGGGGGGGATGTCCACCTTCTGGCTTAGGCCCAATACTGTCTGTGATTGCAGGCCGACGGGGAGAAGCCACCTGTCCGTGATTGCAGACAGGCAGCTTCTCCCTGGCGCCTGAGATCACGAACAGGTGGCTTCTTCAACTCCCAGCAGAAGCTAGCCTCAGGCACTGGAGCTGGTCTTCTCTGTCTCCCCTGCCTGCTGAGTCTCCAACGGGCCTGGAGTGGCCAGAGCCAGAATGCTTTCGTATTAGCTGTGGCTGCAACGCAAGTATCCCTGCTCTGGCCTCAGCCATCTTTGTTGGGTTAATGTGCATATCACTCTGGATTGACTGGTGGGCATGGCCAGTGGGCGTGGCTTAGCTTAGCAGAGTGGGGGCTAATTTGCATGTTTGTCTATTATTATATAGGAAGGATTATTAGTCACTGGAGAAGAAAATATACCTAAATCCCTTCAAATGTTTCAGTGAATTTTCATAAAGCCATAATTCTGGAAGATACTATGGGAGTAGATCCCCCTCAATGTAAAATTTGGAATATCCTTTAATAATAACAAGCAAAGGAGAATCCATAGGGAGATACCATGACAGAATATCCTACATTCCTTTTTATTAGTCACCAACTCCCTCTTTGTCTTCAAATCATGGTAAGCAAATTTATTATTTATTTTTAAATTCAGAAAAATTATAGATTTTAGATTTAATGAAGTATAAAACCCCACATTTCAAAATTTGCTTTCAAACTTTAGTTGCTTTTAGGATCTTAAAGTGATACAGAATGTTTTCGTAGATATTCAGAACCTAAGAATTAAAAGCTTGTATTATACTCTTAGTTATACTGAAACAGGAAAATTGGACTGGAACACAGGGTGCCCCTGGGCAGGATGGTTCCCGGCGCTTTGTGGAGTCAAAGAATGAAACCACAGACAGAAGATGTTATAGCAAAGGTAGAAATTTATTGAGAAACAAGCACAGACTCCCACGTGAGGAGGGGGAAGAGTCCCACATCTCTCTATGGTTTATAGAGGCTGCAGATCTTTATACCTTGGTATCCTCTCTGACTGGTCACTATCCCCTTCTGATTTGGTCACTATAGCAACTCCAGAGCTCAAAGATCAACCTCAGGTGAAGTTCACACAGGTTCTCCTCTTCTTCTCCCTCATTGTTTCCCTGTTCCCTCTGGGCTTTCTTCTTTACCCTCTGGATGAGGGTTTTCCTCCCCTTAATTCTGTAAAAGTGCACCTTCTGCATCTCCCACCTCCCTTATTCTATGGAAATGTACCTTCTGCAGCTCCCAGCTCCCTTATTCTATGGAAATGTGCCCTTTGCAGCTCTGTAGCCCTGTGCTTTTTCAATGGGCCCCTTAATCTCTAAAATTTCCTAAACCTGACTATATTATCCCTAAAAATTCCTATCAATGCCATTGATCTTAAACAAAAATTTTCTATGTACTTTAATATCCTTGACTAATAAACAAATGAAATACATGTTATTTCTCCCAAAAAGGATCTAAATTTTTTTTCATTGGAAATGTATGAGTAATTTGTCCTTTTAAGGGTGAAAAATCAAAAATCTCCTTTCCATCCAATGCCTATACTTTTCTTTATAAAGTAAGAGTAAACAGACTTTCCTAAATGTACCTGAAATAATAACTAATGCATCGTTTTCTGATTAAAAAGTGTTCACATCCTATTTTCAACTCCAACAATCTTTCACAGTGAACAGAAAATACATTACTTTTAAATTTTATTTTACAGGCCAGAGCACTGAGGTTCAAGAGGTTAAGCGATCTTTCCCAAGGCCACATTGCTACTCTGATGGCTGGCCAAGAGCTCCTTCTGCTGCACCATGTTGTATATTTACCAATAAACCATACTTTTTGAAAACATCATCTATTTGCTCAGCACTATGCCAGCTCTTTTAGAATATACAAGAAATTTAAGACGTGATCACCAGCCTTGATAATTATGAATTCATTGGTGAGTCAAAACACCTGAATCCAAGGAGGAACAAGCATAGCAGTGAACATACTGAATGAAGAGTTACACAAAATGAAATCTACCTACTATGTATAGAAATCGAGGAAGAATCTATATCAACTGGAGCATTCCAGAAATACATCATGGCAGAGGGCGACATTTAAAACTTATCATTTGAGCAGGTGAGTGGAGTTAGAAGGCTTTCTTGCCTCTTGCTGAGACACAGAGACAAGAACACGTGTGACCCTGAGACACTGAGGACAGGAAGGTGGTCCGGGTGCACCTGAAGTAAAAGGCGTGCATCAGACGGGGCTGAAAGAAGAAGTTTGAATGGCATCAGACAGCTGCATTGAGGCCTTAAAAGTTTTGTTGCAGATTTTGTTCTTGAAAATATTGAACATAGGTGAAAGCTATGTTCTAACATAGGTGAAAGCTCTTGCAGAGAATTCAGTGAGCCTGGCCGGCATGGCCCAGTGGTCAATTGTCAACCTATGAACCAGGAGATTACGGTTGGCTTCCCAGTCAGAGCACATGCCCAGGCTGCAGGCTCAATCCCAATGTGGGGCCTGCAGGAGGCAGCCAATCAATGATTTTCTCTCATCACTGATGTTTCTATCTCTCTCTCCCTCTCCCTTCCTCTCTGAAATCAATAAAGATATATATTTAAAGGATTACATTTAAATCAGATTAGCCAGATTAGTCAGGCTAATTCATGTAATAATGCATTTGAGTCCAACTGGACTAAGGTTTTATAGCAATTTAAAAGTTTACAGGAATCAGCCTAGAATACAAAGTAATGGCAGTAAGGAAGAAGGAACATCCATGTTTTGGTAAAGAGTGGATAAACAAGAACAATTTGGAAGGTATTGTATCTGGATGCTCAGAACAGTGAAAGAAAGATGAGTTTCATGAAGAATGTGGTTAACAGACACTAGTGCTATATGTGGAGGAGAGTGTGGACTGGTGGGGAAAAAAAGTCAGAACTGCTAAAAAAACATCATATCACTGGTTATACTTTAAAAGTTTATATGCAGAAAAGCATCAAACAGTCAAACTTCAGAGGAAAGGTGGGAAGTGGGGGGGTTGTAAGAGATCAACCAAAGGACTTGTATGCATGCATATAAGCATAACTAATGGACACAGACACTAGGGGCAGGGGTGAAGGCCTGTGCTGGGAGGTGGGGGTGGCTGAAAGAGGTCGATAGCAATGTGGGATTGTAAGTGAACCTAAGCACAACCACTATATATATATATATATATATATATAATTGATTTTTTTACATCGATCAGCTGCCTCCTGCACACCCCCCACTGTGGATGAGCCCGCAACCAAGGTACATGCCCTTGACTAGAATTGAACCTGAGACCCTTGAGTCCACAGGCTGACGCTCTCAAACTGGTCAGGGCAGCACAACCACTCTTATGCATATAGAGCTATATTATAAAAATGGGCTATAAGTGTAGCAACATGTTAAATGAAATGTTCTTGTTTCCCTGGAATTAGTGACTAAGATCCAAGTCTGAGATAAAAGGAGATACCTTATACCCACCAATTTAAAATGAATCTCAAACAATTAGAGTTACTCCTCTAGGGGTTTTAAGTGACAGCTGAACCCATTGCTCTCTTAGTAATCACCACAAGCCCCTCCCTCATAAGCAGAAATGGAGAGAGAAGGGGAAATGGACATAAAATTGTTGGAGTTGTAAGGAATAATTAGTGTTTTTCCCATCCTTACACCTAATGCCAACTGGGGTCAAGTAAGGGAGGATTCAAGACAGTTACTTAATGAGAAATTCCTGGGGAGTGGAGAGGAAGAAAACTGGTTATTTCATTCCTAGTAGGACATCTACACTAATAAAAGCGGAATAGTAAAATTAACCGTTTCTCCGGGACACCCAACAACCAATCAGAACGACTGTATGCAAATTAGCCCAGCCAACATGGCGGCCGCCACTCACGGAGTAAAGGGCAGCGTCCGTTGCAGCAGGAGCGAAAGGGAAACTGCCTACACTCCGCTCTCTTAGCCTGCCTCACAGCAAAACAGAAGAAAACATTTTGCAACAATGTGTAAATCATAGAATCCTCAGGAGCTGAAGCCGGGCCTGAGTTTAAGAGTTTAACATTGTGTTGTTATAGAAGCCGCAAGGTGAGGCAGAGAGGAGGGTTCGTTACATGTGTAGGCCGGCTTAAAGGAACAGCACCAACTATAGGAGATAAACAAACCCCAGGCCTTAAAGGAACAGCATCAATTATAGGAGATAAACAAACCCCAGGCCTTAAAGGAACAGCACCAATTATAGGAGATAAACAAACCCCAGAACCTGCGTCCAGCCAGCCTTGCAGGGACATTGGGTCAATGGGAGCTGTGGGCAGCCTGAAAGCTCGTCACCCAGGCTGGCCACAATCCAATGGGGTGAGGGACGTTCCTGGGGGGCTTGGCCAGCCTGGAGACAGTCATCAGCCCTCACCCAGCCTGATCAGGCATGCCAGGAGGTGGACATCCCCAGAGGGGTCCCAGTCTGAGAGAGGGCACAGGCCGGGCTGAGGGACCTCCCGAGTGCACAGAG
>PVJC01001957.1:0-85330 GCA_004026665.1 Murina feae | reverse complement strand
TTTCTTTTTTCTTCTTTTCTTTTTTCTTTTTGCTTGTCCCGCTGGGTGGGTTTTGCTTCTTCATATTTCATATCTTTGACTTGCTTCTTGCGATCCTCTCGTCTGCTGTTGGATGTCTGTATAATATTCTTCATTTCAGTCAGTGTATGATTCATTTCTAGTTGGTCCTTTATCATATCCTTGAGGGTCTCATTAGATTTGTTGAGGGTCTCACTAAATTTATCGGCAGTCTCTAGAAAATTCTTGAAAAACCTAATAACCGTGGTTTTGAACTCTATATCCTGTTGTTTTCTTTCCTCCATTTCTGTCATTTGTGACCTGTTTCGTCTCCTCAATTTGGCTGCTTCCCTTTCTGATTTAGGCGATCACTGCGAGGGATTAACCTCTAAGCCACTTGGTTATGAGAGTCAGCTGTGTCTACAGTGGGAGAACTTCTGTGCTGGAGACACCTTTATGGGGCAAGCGTTGTTTCAGTGGAGCTTTTATGCTCATTGCATCTGCCCCGAGTGTGTTCCTTGTGGATCTGTTTTGTTTAGGTTAGTCCCACTCTGGCCACTGGGTGAGGCTGGCTCCTGTATCTTTAAGGAGGCGTTGATTTAGCCTTTGCCTTAGGCTAC
Organism: Murina feae; assembly: GCA_004026665.1. Taxonomy (NCBI): domain Eukaryota; kingdom Metazoa; phylum Chordata; class Mammalia; order Chiroptera; family Vespertilionidae; genus Murina; species Murina feae. The sequence goes on along the minus strand of PVJC01001957.1, from coordinate 84,713 downwards.
TCAGTCTTTTATCTGCAAAAGCCTCTGACTGCAGCTTGGGAGGGGGGGAGCCTCGGGGAGTTTGCAGGGCGGGGCGGAGCAAATAGCTATGGCGCTTCTCAGCCCTGCGCTGAGAGACACCAGGTCTCTGTGTCCCACGGTAATTGCTGCAAGCAACACTGAGAGAAACCCGCTTTGGGTTTCCTCCCGGTGCCAGTCAGTCCCCCTTCTCCGGGTGTCTGGGTCCTCAGAAACTTGCTTGGAACTGGAATTCAGAGCCGCTGGGGACTTGTGGCTCTCTCCGTTTTGGAAAAGAACCGCGTCCCCCGGCGCCAGCCCTTCCCCGAGCCCCGTGCGCGCGCCTTTGTACCTCTGTACTTTGCTTCCGCTGCTCCTCTGAGTCTCAGACTCTTCTCTAGTTGTAGGATTTTCACTCAGCCAGCCTTCCTGTGGGTGCGAGTGGTGTCTGTGTGTTCTTTTCGTGGTTTTTCTGAAATAGTTGTTCATGGCTGCATTTACGGTGTCTACCCTATGCCGCCATCTTGTTTCTCCACAATGTAGTTTTAGAGCATTGCCATATCCCTTTAAAAATATTCCTGGTGCCTGTTTTGTAGTCTCTTCCCATTCCCAGATCCATCTTCACAGACCTTTTTTTTTTTAAAATATTATTTCAATAATAACTTAAAAAAATTTTATTTACTTATTGTCTAAAGTTTTTCATATGTCTCCTTTTTCCCTGATTGAACCTTCTTTTCTTACCCCTCCCTCCCCCCCACCCCCACCACCCCAGTGTCTGTGTCCATTGGTTATGCTAATATGCATGCATACAACTTCTTTGGTTGCTCACTAATTCCCCGTCCCCTGCCATTTGTCTCTTCAGAGACCTTTTAATCTGTTTTCTATGTCTATACATTTGCCTTTTCTAAGCATTTCATATAAATAGAATAACATATTGTATATTCGGTTGTACCTGGCTTCTTTCACTTAGTATCATGTTTTTAAGGTTCATCCATGTTGTTGCATGTATCAGTAGTTCTTTTTTATTATTGAACAATTATTCCATTATGCAGATATATCACTTTTTTTTTTTATCCATTCACTAGTTGATGGACATAAGAATTGTTTCCAGTTTTTTGTTAGTATAAACAATTATGTTTTGAACATTAGCATATAAGTCTTTGTGTGGACACTCTTTTTCTTTTTCTTGGGTAGATGCCAAAAGTAGAATTTCTGAGTCATATGGTAAATTAACTATTTAAGGAAAACTGCCAAGTTTCTCTAAACAGGCAGGACCATGAAGGTCCCAGTTTCTTCACATACTCTTAACACTTGTTATTTTCTTTTATTATAGCCATTCTAGTGGGTGTGAAGTGTTATCTGACTGTGGTTTCATTTGCATTTCCCTAATGAATAATGTTGTTGAACATTTTTATGTACTTATTAACCATTCATGTATCTTCTTTGGTGAAATGTTTATTCAAATCTTTTGCCCATTTAAAAATTGTGTTGTTTGTCTTATTATTGAATTGTAATTGTTCTTTATATGTTCTGGATAGCAGTCCTTTATCAGATAAATAATTTGCAAATATTTTCTCAGTCTGTGGATTGTCTTTTCATTTTCTTATGGTTATCTTTTGAAGCACAGAGTTTTTAGTTTTGATGAGTCCAATTTAACAGTTTTTTCTTTTCTGATGTTGCACCTGAGAAATTTTTTCTAAGGTAGAAGTTCTATAGCCTAGTTCTTAACGTTTAAGTGTCTGGTTCCTATTGAGTTAAGCTTTTTTTATGGTAAAGGTCTAGACTCATCTTTGTGCATGTAGATATCTAGTTGATTCTAGCACTCAGTGTTTATTGAAAAGAGTATCATTTCTCCATTGAATTGCTTTGGTATTTTTTCAGTAATCAGTTGATCATAAGAGTTAGCATTGCCCTGACTGGTGAAGATTAAAAAAATATATAGATAAATAGATCAAAAGAACAGAAGAGAGAACCCAGAAATAGACCCACATAAATATAATTGACTGATCTTTGACAAAGAAGCAAGGGCAATAGTGGGGAAAAGCTCATCTTTGCAACAAATGACATAAGAACAACTAACGTTCATATGTAAAAAAATTAATCTAGAGACAGACTTTACACTCTTCACCAAAATTATCTCAAAAGGAATCACAGACCTCAATGTAAAATGCAAAACTATAAAACTTCTATAAAAGAATATAGGAGAAAATGCAGGTCTGAATAAGGTGGTGAATTTTAAAATACAATATCAAGGCATGATCCATGAAAGAAATAAGACCCTGGCTGGTTTTTTCAGTGGTTAGAGCATTGGCCCTCAGACCCAAGGGTCTTGGCTTCAATTCCTGGTACCTCAGTTGCAGGTTCAATCCCAGGCCCCGGGTTAAGGTGAGCACAGGAGGCAAACAGTTGGTGTTTCTTTCTCTCTTTACCCCCCCACCCTTGCCCTCTCCCTCCCTCCCACTTCCTTCCACTGCCTCTAAAAATCAGTGGAAAAAATATCCTCACTCCTTGGGTGAGGATAAAAAAAAGAAGTAATCAATAAGCTCAACTTCATTAAAAATTAAAAACTTCCTATATACAAAAGACACTGTAAAGGCAATGAGAAGACAAGCCACAGACTGGGAGAAAATATTTGCAAAAGACATATATCTGATAAAGAACTATTACCCAAAATATACAAAGAACTCTTAAAACTCAACAAGAAAATGAACAACCCAATTTAAAAAAAATGGGTCAAGAACATAACAGACACTTCACCGAAGATAAACACATGGTAAATAAGTGTATAAAAAGATGCTCCATATCTATACCATTTCTTAAAAGAGATGTGTTTTTATTTGTGTAATATGTGTTTGTGATCACATAAAAAGACTGTATGTTACATTATGTTTTTCTAGGAGCCCCACATTTCTAAAAACAGTTGAATTTCAGGCTCTGCATAGTATTATTAACATCTGAATAATGTCTGTGCTTTTTAAAGGTATAGAATTTACCTAGGGATTTGGTCATACTAACTTGCTTGTAATTTATAGAATCTGCTTTCATTTAGAGCAAAATGTCTTAGATCATGAATTTTTGGATTTGAATTCCTACATCTCTACTTATTTGCTTTGCAACTTTTTAAAATTTCTAAACCCATGTTTCTCCATTTGTAAATAGCTATTTACAAAGGGATTATTAGCATATTGATTGCATTAGACAATATTTGTAATGATCTTAGCATGTAGCATCAGGTAATAAATGATATTACCTTCCTTCTGAGACTATGGACAATATTTATCCCAACAATCATTTTCCTTTTCTTCTTTCTCCTGATTCTCCAGAAACCAGATAGTGCCATTTGATAGTATTGTATGTTAGGTGTTCCTTGGAGTACAGTTTGTCTGAGCCAAACAACTGAATCCCTTTAGATGAATTGGCATGGAAGTCTTCTCACTTGCATAAATGTCTTTTTTCACCAACTTTCTTCCCTTTCAGTCATATTTTGTGTTTTTTCTTTGACAGAGAGGTAACAAAAGGAAAATCAAAGTTAAACTGCAGTGCTTTGAGTCATCAGTTAACAATATATCCTTTGCCTTGAGCAGAGGCAAAGCTTTTCTTTTCCTTCTCATCCTAACTAAAATTGTCTTTTCAGTTTTGCTTAGCCGTTTTTCCCTACAAGCTTCTGCTCATTCTTGGCTCTAGCTTTCCTGATACTATTCTTAAACTTCCTGTTACTCATTTGTATGTATCTTTGGTTATGGGCCCCTCCTTGTCCATTTTTGTATAAACTTCTTTAAAATCTGAGCTGTTAGGATTTCTTTTTATAAGTCCACATTGATACATTGTTTTTTGTTTCTCCTCATCTGAATTCTTTGCAATTGAATAATCAGAATTAAATTTTAAAAGTTAACCAATTCTTTTGCACTGCCTACATAGGCCATGTGACCACTCTTAAGTTTTTCTCACATGTTTATCCCTGCTTTTAAAAAATATGTATATTTTTTATTGATTTCAGAGAGGAAGGGAGAGGGAGAGATTGAAACATCAATGATGAGAGAGAATCATTGATCAACTGCCTCCTGCACGCCCCCTACTGGGGATGGAGCCCACAGCCTGGTCATGTTCCCTGATCTGGAATCACACCTGGGACTCTTCAGTCCACAGGCCAGTGCTCTATCAGGGTCCTCAAACTTTTTAAACAGGGGGCCAGTTCACTGTCCCTCAGACCATTGGAGGGCCGGACTATAGTTTTTAAAAAAAACTATGAACAAATTCCTACGCACACTGCACATATCTTATTTTAAGCAGGACAGGCAGCAGCGGCAAAAATACCCGGCGGGCTGCATGTGGCCCGCGGGCCATAGTTTGAGGATGCCTGCAAGCCAAACTGGCTAGGGCTATCCCTGCTGTTTTAAAATGACTTCTGCCTGATTACAGCTCCAAGACAGACACCCTACTAGCACTGTAGGAAGAGCTTCCATGCCCCTCCCACCCACTGTGTCCATTATGAATTACTGACTTTTACATGAGTGAGAATTTGGTCAGTACAGATGGATACTCCTTAACTTATAATAAACCCATTGAAAATTGAAAATATTTTAAGAAAGCATTTAATACACCTAGCCTATCAATGTAGTCATTTCATTTGTGAAAAAAGATAGTTTTATTTCTTCTTTCCAAGTTGTATACCTTTTATTTCCTTTTCTTGTCTTGGTGCATTAGGTAGCACTTCCAATACGATGTTGAAAAGGTGTGGTGAGAACATCCTTACTGTATTACTGCTAATCTTAGCAAAAGCTTCTAATTTTTCACCATTAAGTATGTATGATGTTAGCTGTAGGTTTTTTTGGTAAATGTTCTTTATTAAGTTGAGGAAGTTCCCCTCTCTTCTGGTTTACTGAGTGTCTCACTTAGTTTTTTTAGTTCAGAGTTTTGTTTAATATAATTTTATAGATTCTGGTATAGTTAAATCTTTTAGGAACAGGTTTGTCATTGCAAATTTAAATCTGGATTAGATCCTGCAAGGAAAACAACTTAAAATGTGATGTTGGCTATCCTTGTATTTGTATAATTTTTAAAATTGTCATATTCTAGGCATTTTGGAGTTTGTTTTTTTGGATACAGACTCAAAGCTAGGAAGGACAGTGAGACTAAGTGAAATATCTGAACATTTTCTTTTTCATATAGTGCTTGGTTTGGGTTAGAGGGAAGCATCTAAAGAATCTGGAGTTTCAGATTCATTAAATATTTTTTTCTGTTTGGTTTGTTTACAGATGTTCAGCCTGTTGCCTATGAAGAGCCCAAACATTGGTGTTCAATTGTTTACTATGAATTAAACAATCGTGTTGGGGAAGCTTTTCATGCGTCTTCTACTAGTGTATTAGTAGATGGATTCACAGATCCTTCAAATAACAAAAGTAGATTCTGTTTGGGGTTGTTGTCAAACGTTAATCGTAATTCGACAATTGAAAACACTAGGAGACATATTGGAAAAGGTAATTTTGTTATTTCCCTGCATTTACTTGAATTCTGTTTTTGTTGTGCTGTCTGTGTCCCATGCCTTGTGTAAGTTGCTAGAGCATATAAAGCTTAAGGTGTAGTCTCTGCCTTCAAGTTGCAGGTGTTGAAGTAAAGACATAATCAGTCCTGTTTTCTTTATCCTCCTTGGTTGTTCTTCATAGTACTTAGGATCTGAAAGAACATTACTTCTATGTTTATATTTTTAAATATTTTTCTGACTAGACTATAAGCTTTACAGAAATTTGCATTATTTACAACATCTTCAGCAGCTAGAACAGTGCCTGGCTCATAGTAAATATACAACAAATATTTGTGAAATAAAGGGATGCTATGGAAGGATTTGGGTTTTATGATACTAGGGGTCCCGTGCATGAAATTCGTACACTGGGGGTGGGGGGGGTGTTCCTCAGTCCAGCCTGCTCCCCTTGGGGAGCGGGCCTAAGTTGCAGTCTGGTCTCCCTTTGTGGGAGGCGACCAGGCTAATCAGGAGAAGCCACCAGTCCCATCATCCCGCTGCTGCAGCCACTGCCAGTCACCACAGCCACCAAGGTGTTTTCATCAACACAGATTCCAGTCCCTTCACCATGAAAAAATGACAACTTTCTTTAGGCATTTTCAAGATGTGTCTTTCATAGGATATGACATTTCTTTCTTTTCTTTTTTTTTTTTATTCTCACCTGAAGATATGTTTCCACTGATTTTTAGAGAATGTGGAAGAGAAGGGAAAAACAGAGAGAAACATCAAAGTGAGAGGAACACTTTGACTGATTGCCTCCTGCATATGCCCTGACCTGGGCCCCAGCCAGGGAGGAGCCTGCAACCTAGGTACATGCCCTTGGTCAGAATTGAACCCAGACCCTGCAGTCAGCAGGCTGAGGCATTATGCACTGAGTCAAACCGGCTAGGGCAGGATATGACATTTTTTAGCCCTCCAGCAGTGGACCTTCATTTTTTTCTCCAGAAGTGTGGTGAAAAATCCTAGATCACCTTTAGGGATTCTTATTACCCAAGTTACTAAGAATATTACCAGTGGCATACAGGGAGCTTAGCCAATGAGCGTTAACAAAAGGTGTTTCCTCTGTAGTTCACTCCAATCACCAGCTCCACCCCTGCACCTCCAATCCCAGCTCCACCCCTGCCCAGGCCTGTAACCTCTGGCTGAGAATGCAGGCCTGGGCAGAAGACCCCCAAGCCCCTCTGATCGCCAGCTTCACAGAGCCAAGGCTTCTGCAATCACCGGCTCTGATCCTGCCCCCTGCCCTTACCGATTCTTCCCTTGCCCCACTGGCAACCTCTGGCCAAGGCTACAGGCCTGGGCAGGGGACCCCAGGCCCCTGCTTTGCCAGTTCCACTGGTGCCCAGGGCCCTGCAATCTCTGGCCTTGCCCCTGCCCAGGACTTATGTCTGGCTAGGGAACCCTCACACCCCTCTGATCCCCACCTCCGCCCTTGCCCATGCCTGAGGCCTCTGGTGAAGGCCTCTGACCTGGACAGGGGACCCCCAGCCCCCTCTGATGGCCTGTTCTGCCCCTCAGGCCCCCCACCTCCCCTGCCACCTGCCTGGCTAACAGGCCTGACCACTTCAGTCGTGGGGCTGAGCCAGACTGGGTGCTGCCATCTTGTGGCTGTGGGGATGACCATCTTGTGGCTATGGGGGTGACCATCTTTGTGATGGAGTGATGTCTAATTTGCATATTACTCTTTTATTAGATAGGATTTATGGAGTATTTTGGGTTGAGATGACATAGGAATTTCCATTATGTTGGAGGAAAAGGGTTACAGGTAGGAAATACAGTTTGAGTGATAAATCTTCCATAGCTTCACCATCACCCCTTCCACCTTTTAATTCAAGTAATAAGATTTATTTATTATTTGTCCTACAAGACAGTTGCCATAATAAAACAAAGAACTTCTCACATTGCAGTGAAATATCAGAGTCTCTTTTATCAAGTGGTCAGAAAAGAAGTCTGTCTCAGAGTGTGTATTGCCTCTTTCTTAAGAACTTCTTATCATTAATGCTTTTTTGCTTTTTTAACTTGAGAAAAATCTTAGTCTAAATACTAAACAAGGGTAAATAACTATAATTGTAATACAATTACTTACAGAAAAGATTCAGAAAAATACTATGGCCAAAAATAAATTGAAAAGAAAGTTTCCATTATCTTTTGATGTTAGCCAACTTGATTTTTTCGGCAAAATGCCTCATTTCCTTGCATTGATATTCTCACTATCTAATCTAATAAAAGAGAAACATGCAAATTGACTACTCCTTCTCTACACCCCAAGCCATGTCCACCAGCCAGTCAAAGCGACTATATGCAAATTAACCTAACCAAGATGGCGGCTGGCAGCCACTGGAGCTGGAGTAAGTAGGAGGCTTGGTTTCCCTGGTGATGGAGGAAGCCAAGCTTCCCACCTGCCCTGTCCTGCTGTGGTCTCTGCTCAAGGCAACAAAGTTTCAATTATAGAAGATAAATAAATCCAAGATACCTGCTTCTAGCCAGCCTTGCTGGGAGCTTGGGTCGCTGGGGGCCTTAGCCAGCCTGCAAATAGCCATCAGTCCCTCACTCATACTGGCCAGGCACCCCAGCAGGACCCCCCACCCTGAAGAGGATGTGGCCAGCCTGCAAACAACCATTAGCCCCTCATCCAGGCTGGCCAGGCACCCCGTCGGGTGCTCCCTTCTTGAAGGGGCTATGGCCAGCCTGCAAACAGCCATTAGCCACTCACCCAGGCTGGCCAGGAACCCCAGCGGGACCCCCACCCTGATCCAGGACACCCTTCAGGGCAAACCAGCCAGCCCCCACCCATGCACTAGGCCTCTATTCTATCCTATATAATAAAAGGGTAATATGCAAATTGACCTTAACAGCAGAACGACTGGAAATGACTGGTCACTGTGACACACACTGACCACCAGAGGGCAAGAGCTTCCCCCTGGTGGTCAGTGAGCTCCCACAGGGGAACTCTGCTCAGCCACAAGCCAGGCTGATGGCTGCCAGTACAGCAGTGGTGGTGGGAGCCTCTCCCGCCTCCTTAGCAGCGCTAAGGATTTCTGACTTCAGCTTAGGCCTGCTCCCCGCTGGCAAGTGGACATCCCCTCAGGGCTCCCAGGCTGCCAAAGGGATGTCTGACTGCCAGCTTAGGCCCAATCCCCAGGAAGCAGGCTTAAGCCAGCAGGTGGACATCCCCCCGAGAGGTCCCAGACTGAGAGAGGGCACAGGCCAGGCTGAGGGAACCCCCCCCCCCCGCTCCCACTGAGTGCACAAAGTTTTGTGCACTGGGCCTCTAGTAGTAGAATAATTCAAGAGAAATCTACTTTGTGAATTCTAGAATTGTTTTCCCTTTTCCCCCAGCATATATAGTTCTAGAACTCTTTCTTCTAAGGGTCATCTTTATTTGCTCAGAAAAGAAAAGTTTTTAATGTCTCAGTTTAATACAAGTCTCTGACTCATGTGTGTACAAGGATGATCTTTTTAGCACTGTTTGCAGTAGTAAAAAGTTGGGAACAACTTCAGCTTTTGCTGTAAAATTTGAATTTTTAATATTATAACTTCATATTTATATTAAATACCAAAAATATTTTTAATTTTTATTCATTTTAATCTCTTAAAAATGTATTGATTTGAGAGAGAGAGAGAGAGAGAGAGAGAGAGAGAAAAACATTGATTTGTCATTCCATTTATTTATGCATTTATTGGTTGATTCTTTTTTTTTATAAATATATTTTATTGGTTTTTTATAGAGAGGAAGGGAAAGGGATAGAGAGTTAGAAACATTGATGAGAGAGAAACATCAATCAGCTGCCTCTTACACAACCCCCACTGGAGATGTGCCCATAACCAAGGTACATACCCTTGATCGGAATCGAACCCAGGACCCTTAGGTCCGCAGGCCGACGCTCTAACCACTGAGCAAACCAGTCAGGACTTAGTTGACTCTTATATGTGCCCTGGAGATCAAACCCGCAACCTTGATATATGGGATCAATGCTCTAACCAACTGAGCTACCTTGCTAGGGCCAAAAATATTTTTTTAAAGGAAAGGTAAATCTGCCATTTACAGACTCTTTTTGTGGCCTGAATGTACACATATACCTTAGGGTTTTTGGTGAATGTGTGGCTATTTAATGTTACTCTTACCTCCATTTGCAAAAGGAATGCAAAACTCTTTGCCAAATGGCTCTGTTGATAGTTGATAGCACCAAGCGTGCCTTTGCAAGGACTATCATAAGGTACCTTTTGTCTTTTTCTTCTGTTGCTTTCTCTCATAGCGATGATAAATGATTGTTGAAAAAGGGAAAAACGCCATAGGAATTGATTACCTCTTATGCTGCCAACTTGAGTCTTAAGTATCAGTTATTTGAGGACAATTTTAGATTTAGGTAATTGATTATCTGTGGCAGTGTAAGGCCATCTAGTGGTATCTTCTATCTAAAGACTGAGGAGTTTGCTATAGATTAGTGGGTGTCTTTGGTTCCATTATATTGCTTGGGTGACTCTTGTAATGCCTGTCTTTTTAAGGTGTTCATCTGTACTATGTTGGTGGAGAGGTGTATGCAGAGTGTCTCAGCGATAGCAGCATATTTGTACAGAGTAGGAACTGCAACTTTCATCACGGCTTTCATCCTACCACTGTCTGTAAGATTCCCAGCAGCTGCAGCCTCAAAATTTTTAACAATCAAGAGTTTGCACAGCTTCTGGCTCAGTCTGTCAATCATGGGTTTGAGGCAGTATATGAGCTCACCAAAATGTGTACAATTCGAATGAGTTTTGTCAAGGTAAGTGGGTTGTAACCTGTAGCTTAATTTGAGTCATTGCAAATATGTATATTATATGTCTGTAGAATATAATTTTTAAAAGCCATTATTAAATGAAAGGTGGTAATTTTTACCTGATTTAATAGGTTTTTAAATGAAATTCTTAAATCTATAACTTTGACCACATGATAGGTCTATAATTTTATTTTATAAACCAAACATTATAAAATGCATGATACTGATTTTGATAATGAATAGGAGCTGAGTTTATAAAGAATTTAAAGTATAAAGTCTAAATTGCTAGAGAGCATTTTAAAATACATACGTATTTTTATTGATTTTAAAGAGAGAAGGTGAGGGAGAGAGAAATAGAAACATCAATGATGAGAGAGAATCATTGATCAGCTGCCTCCTTCATGCTCCACTCTGGAGATCGAACCCACAAGCTGGGCTCTGACTGGGAACTGACCATGACTTCCTTGTAGGTCAACGCTCAACCACTGAGCCACCTTGGCCAGGCGAGAGCATTTAATATTAACATTTCTTTAAAGTTCCCTAGTTTTAGCAATTTAAGTTATTATTAGCTCCCATCAGAGTAACTTAAAGGATTCTTCAGGATTTTAAAATTATTTTTCTTGTACCTAAGTTCTATTATTGAGAATTTGCAAAGTTTAAATTAGTTTTCAAATTTATCATTTATTCTTGACCAGATTTTATTGGCATTCCAAAGATGATGATGGTTCATGAACAAAATTTGGAAAGAATTTTAGTGATATATTTAAGCAACCTGTATTTGGTCCTTATGGATTTAGCCCAAGAGCAGCTGTCAAATGCTATGTGTGGGTGTTTTCTTTTTGGCATTCAGTCCCACAGTCCAGTGCTTCCGTGCTGCTTCGATAGAGGTCTGTCATAAGCATCAGTGTATCAGTAGCCTTGAAGATACTCATTCCCTCCCTCCTGTGGAAACCTGACTTTTGCATATTTAATCTTGTCTCCCCATTCCTGTTCTGTTCCTCTGCATCACCACTCTGCGCCCCCCATCCCGTGCCCTCCCCCACTGTGTGCCACCCCCCCCGCCCCTCCCTGACTGACTCCCCAGCCTACTTTTCGTGGGCTGGGACTACTATAAGTGGTAAAGCAGAGAGTTTGATAAATCGGGGCAAGTAAAAGTGAGAAAATTTTAATTGGTGTCTGGAATTTTAGGATAAAGTGTTCTAGCTCAGTTCATCCCAGCAATTTTCCATTTTAAAGGATAATTGATATGTGATTGCCACTTAAATTATACTTGCATGCCTTGATCAGATCTACAGTGCCTTATTTGATTAAAAAAAACCTGCTAAAATCTGGAAGCAAAAAATTTTGGTGACAAAATCCAATGTGAACTTATATGAGGCTATTTATATGTTTTATTTATCCCTTTAAATTAGAATGTATCTCACTGAAGAAATATTAATTTTTAAATTATGAGATATTCCACTTTAGAAAGTATTAACTTCATAAAATTAAAGAAATCTGAAATAATTTGTTCCAAGCGTTTCTGTTAATGGAATTATGTTATTAAAAAAGCATGTATCTTTCAATAATGCAGCTATTGTGTTGATTTTAATGCCATGGTGAATGCTGATTGGTTTTGTGATTTTTTTTTTTTAAGTGCATTCTGCATATGTCTACTGTTAAAACACCTGTTTGTTAGTGCCCTAAAATAGGTTTCAATTGGTTCATTTTCACAGGGCTGGGGAGCAGAATATCACCGGCAGGACGTTACCAGCACCCCGTGTTGGATTGAGATTCATCTTCATGGGCCTCTTCAGTGGCTGGATAAAGTCCTCACTCAAATGGGCTCCCCTCTGAACCCAATATCTTCCGTTTCATAGTGCAGAGTATTCTCTTCAATTATGTTATTAGTGGACTTGTTTTAATTTTAGGGAAACTTTCAGTACAGATACTGTGAGCTTACATGGAAAACAGCTTATTTTATTTTATTTTTTTTACATAATTGTGACCAATACATTTGTATTTTGTGATGAATCTACATTTGTTTGTATTAATGTTCACATGATTAACTTTCAAAACTGTTGTGAAAGATGCAGAAAAATTATGCCCCAGTTTAAAAGTTTGGCATTAATCTTAAACTGGACCATACTTTTGCCTTACTGTCTCAACAATTTTTTTTGTTAAAATGTTTTTGAAAAAGTAAAAAACAACACATAATGAAAAATTATAATCATATAATAAGAGGGTATACAGTGAAAAGTCTTCCCTTTGATTCTTGATCCTTAAGAAGCTGTACTTTTCCCAGTTTCTATGTCCCACCAACTTTTAAAAAGTCTAATTCATTGTTCTATAAAAGTATGTGGTAGGGACTTAAGAGAAACTATAAAAAAGGATCTTCTATTGGAAGGAACACTGCACGCTATAACAAGCAGTGCCCAGTAAAAGCGAAGTGATAGTTTTTAGATGACATCATAACATTTACACTTAATACCGCTAAATGTTTGTCAGTGTATTATGACTTCACTCAGTATATCTTTTGTAAAACATTTCCTTTTTAAAAAAGAAATTATTGCCAACAACAGGTCTCCAGTATGTGTCATTTACTCAGAACCTGCCATAAGTACTACTTTATAGCTAGTGACACTGCATGCACGGCCTTGGTCAGCTATGTTTGCTGCTTTTGGCCAGTGTTGCAAGGACTCTAATTTTGACATGCATTAATCTTTTATTTTGCACTTTGATGGGTGTCAGTTTTTAGTGTAATCTTTTGTGAAACACACTCAAGTGACTTGGACTTACATGCTCATTCTTATTACTTCCTTGTACCCCTTTTGTATTAGCAAACACTGCAATTTATAGATGACAGTTGTAGGAAGTTATACTTTTTTTTTTTTTTTTAGCTTTTGTTCTATTTTCAGCCTAGATTATAATACTGTTGTTCTGTAGCCCCACCTTAAGGTGCCTTTTTAATTCCAGTTTTATGGATGTTTTTAGTGTTGAAAAGTCATGTACTTATTAATCCCATTGCTCTTATTACATCAGTCTCCCCAAGCCAGAATCTGCATGCTGTAGCCATAGAAGCCTCTTCAGTCCAGCCCTGAGGTTGGGGGCACTGGTGATAATTAAATGAATCAGCAGAGGTTGTTGAGATAACTGATTTAAAAACTTTCATGTGTCAAAGAACACAGACTGTTCTGTCAGTTACCATGCATGCTCTTTTTACATTTTTTTTTTTGTACCTATGTAAATGCTAGTCACCAAGAACACAATTCTCAGAAAGGAAAGACATGAAAACCCTAAAATATCCATTTAATCAGTCATGCTCAAAGGGTTTGGGTAAAAGACTCTTTACCTATTTTTCTGTGGAGCAGTCAGATGGACACTTAGTTATGGCATGAGAACAAAGACATTACTTTGAAAATGACCTAATTTACCTGTCAGAAAAAGCTCATTTTCTGGTGTCTTGTAGTACTATATGGAGCTGTCAGTCTTGTGTTTAAAATGTTAGTTTGGTTTGACTTTCTACCTGACCCTTTCTGCTTTTGTGAGGAAGTAAATACATTTTTTGAGGAAAGGAGAATGTAATTCTTTTTGTTCTCTGTGACATTATTTATTGCTTTTATAAAGCTCAACCAATGGATGGTTTTAGTTCTTACAGATGACGTGCCTTCCATGTATTTCAGCTCACAGGCCTTTGCTGGGTGAGAGGATACTTTCTGACAGTCACAGCCTTAAACATAAGTTTTCCATGACATACATTATCAATCTTCTGTAATTGTGTCAGCCATCTGAAAGAGGATACTATTTGCTTAGTGATAAAACAATTTATTTTTTATTTTTTGCTTACCAGGCTCATGATACAACTTGTGGAACCAATTTGTAGGAAAAAACACCCAGGTTGAATGATAGAAACATGTAATCAACCTCAGTGGGCTTGAACTGAAGGAAACTATGGAATTGTTTTATTGAGGCTTTCCATTGAGTTAATTAAAAATAGTTTTTTCATGTCACAGCTTTTAGAGTTAGCATGATTTTGTGTGATTGGCCTTTTCTGTGGTTTTTCTAAGGAGCTGTGTCTCATGAATGACAGTGCTGAAACTATTAACTGTTAAGAGTTTCATGGAGAAGTGTAAGTCTGTTGTATTTACTAAAAGTTGTCAATGACACACCCATGAATTTTAAATGAAAACTTAATCTGGCTGCTTCTATGATTCTGAAAGATGCCCACTGTCCATGGATGGGAAATAAAAGTTGCTAGTAAGATTTTTTAAAACGAAATGAAATTCTGACTAATGAAAAGAAAGTACCTCTGAAAGACACTATTGCAGAAAATTACAGTTTTACATTTTTATTTAATTTCCAGAATGGTTTATAAAACATTGCCACCATTACAATAATCACATTTTATAGCATATACAACATATTAATATATGCCAGCTGAAAAGATACCATAGTCTGGGAATAATAAAGTTACAACCAATTTTGTAAATGCAAAAAGAAGACTAGAATCAAAATTGATTTCGGTAATGAATTAAAGCAACAGAAGGATGCTGATTGGAGGAGAAAAAAACAGAATTTAAGAGGTGCATTTGACTAACTGCTACATAATGGATATTATGGTCTGGTGGGTATTGTCTGACTTAAGTTATGAAATGAAAACTTAGTAGGCATATTATTGGCCTATTGAAGCTAACGTATTTCCTTTAGAGAAAATTCAAAGGAGGCGACATCAACCAAAATGTCAATCAGAATATAAACAATTTTTCACCTTTTATTGTTATGTAAGAAACTGATAATGGAATTGGCTGGGTTTCTGAGGTCAAATTCAGTGTAAAATTATTAGATAGTTCAAGAAGCTACACCTTAATAGTACAGAAAGAGGATGTAGCCATGTACTTTTCATACATTTGAGAGTAAGACATTCTTTTAGGATGTAAAATGATCAAGTATTCAGATCTGAAATGTATTATCAAGATAAGAATTGGGGCTCACATTAAAAAACCTTCTGTATTTGAAGGGACCTGCTGGAAATGATCTCCTGTAATATGTTCTGCTGAGGGAGAAAGTTTTTACAAAAAATCAAATCCTAACAATAGCAGAGGGACTCTAAAAGTTTCTAGTACCTGTTTCAGTTCTGTGCTTCTGTTCTAGAGAGCATCTAATATGCCAGTTCAGATCCACTTCTCATACTTTTTCTAGTTGTTTGCTTAATATTACTTTGGATCAGTATCGCTTTCCCACTTAAAATATATTAGTACATTTTATACTTTCTGAAGAAGGAAGAACCTCTAGGTAATTATTGAATTCAACTTCCAATGATGACTTAAATTTTGGACCTGTTGACTTTAAATAGCATGAGAGCCCTTCCTTGTCTTCTTAGTTTTAAAGCCTCACTTAGTCTCTTGTAGGAATATAAATGTTTCCTCCTCATACTCATCAGCGAGATAAACACGGACCTTTTAAGGTAGTAGACAGCCTGGTGGTTTTACAAGTGTTTGGTGATTTTTATGGGAGCGAGTTTCCGTAAGCATTGGTTTATGGATGGTTTCCTCAGACATTAACTAGGTAGCTTTTCGGGCGTAATCTCAGGTTTGATACCTGTTTTTCCCCTGAGCAGCATTTTCCTCATTGAAGCAGGTAGCATTCTGGGGAAGTTTTCTTCTCAGAGAAGATCCGAGTATGGAAAGTGAGAATTCAAGGCATCACTTCTGCGACAACAGTTTTACCTGCTGCACAGGAACTTGGACAGTCCTCTGGAATCCACTGGATTGCAGTTCAGGTTCAGCGTACCCTAACTACAAGGGGTAACCGTGTTTATCAAGCCATTGTTCTACACATAAAAATGGAAACTTCTCGTCTAACATACAACTATGTTATAATTGAAGGATTACCCCAAAATTGGATGGTTAACAAAAACCAATGAGAGATTTTATATATATATATATATATATATATATATATAGTAAGAGCTTATGCAAATAATATTTGCTGGTAGCAACTGCTATAAAACCAGTGATAAGTTGTTTTGTTGAAAAGATGTAGTCAGCAGGATTTTTCTGTCATTCATGGCAGAGTGAAAAAGGTTTGCATGGTTCTTATCTAAATCTGTTCTTAACATTCTTAAAATCATCATTCTATTGTCCTGTAAGGTTTTATTTGAAAATGCCGATTTTAAAAAGTCCAGAATTTTGTGTACAGATAGATTTTTATCCCCATTATTAGGTACCAGTTGGTGTTAGCTATAACCAAGTTCCAGCGAGGTCAGACAAGCCTAGGTTCTTTATAAAAGAAAAATCCTTTCAGATTTGCATTTCCCATTGCAGATGATGATGATGCTCTGACTCATTCATAAAGTCTTTTAACTGTAGGGACTATTGAAGGTAATAGAAGTGGTTTTCTTTTTAACCTGATTGGTTAAGTTATATTTTGAAAATTACTTATTTTAAAATTGGATAAGATTATAATGAAAACTGGATGTTTATATGTACTTGTCCATGTTCTCTCAGATTGATATTTCTATATGCAGATAATAAAGACCAAACCAATGGCTGCACTATAGGTCTGCTTCTTATTTGTACTTGTTCTGCTTCTGTTTATGTTGTAGAAAGTGAAATTCTAGCAACATGCTTCCATTCTATTATCTTTTTTATACTTATAAAAATGTATTAGGTTTTACTATATTGTGCTTTTCAAAGCCATAACTCGTAAGAACTTCATTTTTGCATATTGTTTGCTAATACCGTATTTTAATAAACCTCAAAACCTGCTTAATGTGTGTGTGTGTGTTTTTCTCTGTTTTTGTGTGTGTGTTCTGTTTTGACTTGTTTCTTTGGAGTTATAAAAAGGAGAGAGTATTAGTTGCTGTGATGAGTTGTGTTTGTGCACTAATGATAGAAAATGGAAATATAATGTCTACTCAGCATGAGGTTTTGCTCAGAATGATTAATATTTTTCCATTCTGTTTCTGAGAGTGTTGATGTGTTATTCTTTGCTAGTTTTGTTCTGCTTTGAAAAAGGATTTGGATCTAAAGTCTGGGTTTTTTTTAGTTTAACCACTAATTTCCCTTCTTTAGATCCACCTATAAATGGGATGTCTTGATCCATGATCCAGAGATAGAATAGCTCATAGCCGAGCTGGCTTGGAGGCTGCCTGCCTGCATCTGAATCCTGGCCCTCAGAGCTTCCTTAGCTCTGTGCCCTTAGCTTGTGCTTAACCTTTCTGTGCCTCAGTTTTCTCATCTGCAAAGTAAAAGTCTACCTACTTTATAGGATTTGGGGAAGATTAAATAGAATGATACAAATAAAGTATTACGAACAGTGCCTGGCATATAAGAACTCATGTTTTTATCATCATCTCTCACATCTCTTAAGGAATTGTTTCTGATGCTACTTGACTTTGGTAGATCAACCCTTGATTATCCACTTTGTGAATTAGCTTTGTTTTTCTTTATTTTTTCCAATCTTAAAAAATTTTAAATCACAGATTAGTTTTATCCCAATCAAGTCTGTGTTGTATATACTAGAAATGTAAACGCATCCTGCTTAGGAAGGGATGGTGAAAGTTCATGTGTGCCCATAGAAAAGTAGAAAAACCCAAATTAAATATTTTAACCCCAAATAGTAAACATAACAGCTCTTACTATTCTCTTTAGAGAAAAAAATTATATCAAAGTAATCCAATGACTTAAATCAGTTCCTTCTTATGCTTTTTTTATTTCAAGTATAAGGCATTTATTTAGTAAAGTATTTAGTAGTGACTTCACTACTGTTTTAGAAGAATATAAAAACACACATTTGTTCTGGCAAAAGGTTTTAGTGAACAATGAGAGGTGTTGGGCTTCTCTCAGATTTAAGGTAATTAGTTTTCAAATTGCTTTAGCCAGACAGTTCGGCGATGAGGGGATCAGTTGTGATGCCTGCTCCAGTTTAGACCCGAGACTTGATGGCCAAAGCTTTTCCATATTACAGCAGTTATGATGCAGTTTATATGTAAATATTTATAAGTATCAGCAGGCTAGCAAACTTATAAGAAAGTACTTTTTTTAAGAGCTCTGTAGTATACATGATTCAAAGAATGTTTAAATATTACCGTGGTTTTGGTTGCTGCTGAGTTTGTAAGCCTATTTTTAATAAATTGACTTGTGTGGAGGGGAATCTGTTCTTTTTATCTAAATCACTTTTTGTGGTTGTATTTTAAAGGCAAGGGGAATGAGGCTATAGAAAAAATGTAAAAAGCAATTGTTGGCAGCTTGTTTAACCATTTCCATCTTAAAGTACATTGAGTGGGAGGTGGAAGGGGCGTTTGGATTGGTGGTGAACATTCTTTCATTATCCATATTCTGTCCAATGGATATGTGTATACTTCCTGAGAGCATTTCCTGAGGCAGTCTTGAAGTTGGGGATGAATTTGAAAGCTTCCTTCTAACTTGCCTTACCCTCCTACCTACCTTCCACCCTATAAAAACCTCACCTGTTATTTCATTTAAAATAGTTTTACATGAGATAAATGTGGCGAATTTTAACAGTATGGAAACCACAAACTAGCTAACCACTACACTTTCACGTGTGTACCCTCTAACCTATTCTGGTAATCACTCTACTTCACCCCTTTCCTTTCTTTGACAATACGCTTAGCTAATTATGGGTGGAGGTATAGCTCCTCTTTTGAAAGGATTCTCAGAGAAATTTGTTTGGGTCTAAAGTGTTTCTTGAATTCCATATCAGAGAGCATTTGCTATCTTCGCTATTTCTTATTTTGTTCAGTTGCAGACCTTTCCAAAATGTATAACATCAAACCTATCTATCCAGATCTTTTACTGAGATGACTGAAGTGACCAAAAGAAAAAAAAAGCAAATTGGGATTAATCTAGGAAGGCATTCAGAAAGGGAATAAAAGACCTTTGGCATTAAGAAGAAAAGGGAAGTTTTTCATTCCTCATAACATGTACCACCATCTAACATGTTACATATATAATATTTCTTCACTCTTTTTATAGACTCGCATATCTCATGGGAATTTCAGCTCTATGAGACCAGGCCTGTGTTCCCACTGCCAGAACAGTTCTTCATATGTTGTAAGCACTTCAATATTTGTTGGTTGAATGAGAACACTAGAATTCACCTTTTAAGTTGTCTAATGAGAATTCTTAGTTGAATGGATTCTAGCTCAGCACTTTATTAGATCTCTAGTTCATGCCTCATAAGAGAAGAAAGGAGAAACTAGAACACTCGTATTCTCTCAACTTTTGGACCTTTGTTCCAAAGTTATCAGGTTCCTGGAATTATTGGTTAGAGAACCTAACAAAATAACAGTTAATATTTTCCTAGAGAAAGGATATACTTTCTTTGATGTATTTGATGAGAAAATAACCTAAAAAGTGTAGTTTTTATTTTATAGCTTACAGGGATGGCAGTGTTAAGAGACCAGTAGTTTGGTTTTAGCGCCCTGGTTTAGATCCAATAATACCCTCAACTGTTAGGAATGAAGGCAGGCATTCAGCTGGGGCACTAAAAGTAGTGCCTTTGAGAGACAACATAGTGACCTATATTTGTACTACAGAGTAAAAGATTAATTTTGCTGAAGACTACGTGTGATTGTAGCGGGGAGGGAAGCACAGGAGGATTTGGGCTATACCACCATTAGTTAAGATTAATAATAAACATTCCTTGGTTGCCTTTCTTGACATAACATTGTGTGAATTTGTTTATACAGCGGTGAAGGTGATGATGGTTGTAAGCACAAAGTAGTTACATAATAGCAGTAAGACTGCAAAAATAAGCATCTGAAAAGAATGGTGCTTTCTTTTTATTGTCTGTTTAATGAGTTGCTGGAAGTTTACCAACACCCATTCTTCGCTTTGTTAATTACAGAACACCTCTGTCCAGCTGCCTACCACATTTCCACATTACCCAGCCACTCATAGCCGGATGTGGCCTTGTAACTAATTTCTGACCAATAGGATTTGAGCAGAAGTGTAGCACTGTTTTGGCATAAGGCACCAAAGAGTGATGTTCTTGTTCCTTTTCCCTTCGCAATGGCTAGAATGCAGGTATGATGGCAGGAACTAGAATAACCACCTTGAAGTGAGCGTAGAAGCCAGGGGATAGGGTGATAGCTGTGCTACTCCGGGAAGGTTACATGTGCACAAGAAACTTGGAGATGGGGAGTGTTCTTTGTTACGACCGTTTAGAATGTAACCTAATTAATACTTGCTCATTCACTTAGTTTCACCGAACCTTTATTCACTTGCTCATTCACTCACTCTCTCCAAACATTTGTAGTGTTCGCTACAAGTAAGGCTTTGTGCTGGGCAGCAGGGAGTCACAGCCTGTCCTCATGGAAAGTGAAACTAACAGTGCTATTCAGTTGTGGAGGGTGGAGAAAAAGCAGAATGGAGAAGGAAACTAAAAATAGACGCCACTTCTGTTTTTCTATCTTTTCTGGTCCCGAGCAGTATTTGGTTGTTTGCTCATTCATTCAACTAATATTTGAGGGCCTATTAGATGTCAGGCTGAGGATGAAAGGAATAAAACAAAAATTATTTCCCTCAAGGAGCTTCATTCTGGTTACAGAGACATAAAACAAGCTAAATGAAATATAGCATAGATAGTGGTAAGTTCTAAGGAAAAAGAAGAAGGAAAGGGAGATTTGAAATATCCGGGGGTTGGGGTGGGAGGCAGATGAAGTTTTAGATCAAAAAGCCAGGAAAGCTCACTGAGAAGGAAATCTTTGATCTAAGTCCAGAAAAAGGTGTGAAGTAGTGATTTAGCTGATTTTGATGAATGATACAGTGAAGATCTCAGGATCCCTGCAGGAAAAGGGGTAATTCAAGCAGAAATAGCTAAAGGAACAAACATTTAAATTGTATGTTCTTTTAGTCTCTGTGGGAGATACAATAATAACGGAGGTGTTTCACAGATGGAGACAAGAAATATCAGTTGCTCAACTTTTTGGATTACCACCTCCAGGCAACTGGTCACTGGGGACTATGAATTAATAAGAAAAGTTCAACTCAGTATTTCATCTTATACAAGTTTAAGGCAGAAAATAAAGATGAAGAGTTCAGAGGAAGAACCCATGAACAAACTTATCTTAACCTCTAGCTCTGTTTCTACTATGTTTCATTCAACAAATACTTCATTGCCTATGTTGATAGGCATTGGGAAAGCAGTAGTGAACATGACCATGGATGCTGTTCCTGACCTCAGCTTCCCTGTGAGTAGGGAGAGAGACAGACTATAATGTAGCCTATTTAATAATTGTGATAAGGGAGCTGATCGGGGGCTATAAATGAATGAAACTAATCTGAACTCAGGCAAGTCCTTTTTAAAAAATATTTATTTCAGAAGAGAAGGGAAAAGGATAGAAACATCAATGTTGAGAGAGAATCATTGATAGGCTGCTTCCTGAAAGCCCCCCTGGGGATCAAGCCCACGAACCGGGCATATGCCTTGACCGGGAATAAAAAACCTGTGACCTCCTGGTTGACAATCAACCACTGAGCCATGCTGGCCAGGCAGGCAAGTCCTTTTTGAGGAAGAGATATTTAAGTTGAGACTGGAAGGATAAGAAGGCATTGGCCAAATGTAGGACCAAACAACTTAGGCAAAGAGTCCTGAAGGATTGAAAGGCCATAGTTACTAAAGCCTGAACTACAAGAGTGTGAGGAGATGAGTCTGGAGAGGTTGTTGGGGGCCAAATGATGCTGCATCTTATAGGCCAAGATTAGAGTTTTGTTTTAATTTCTCACATCCAGGAGAAGCCATTGGGATGTAAATGGGTTGGAGGCAAATAGCGGGATCAGATGTGTATTTTGATTGGAGAGAGGCAAAAGTGAATGCTGGGCTTTGAATTTGGTTGGTGCTGGTGGAAATGGAGGGGAGTAGATGGAGTAGAGTGGTGTCTAGAAAGTGATGTATTGCATGTGGGAAGGATGAAGAACAGTTTGGGGTCAAGAATGACCACCATGTATTTTTTTACTTTGGGCAATGGGATGCCATTTGTTGAGATGGAGAAGACTGGAGGAAAACCCAATTTATATGGAAAGGTGAGTTTTTGACATGTTGAGTTTTAGGTTCCTTAAGAGATGTCCAAATGGAGGCGTTGAATGGGCTCAGGGATAAGGTCTGGAGAGAGGTATTTGAAAAGCACCTGAAGCCATGTGAGTGGATGAGTTGGTTTAGTGGAAAGCACAGTGAGAAAGGACCTAGGACAGCTGCCTTCCAGGTCTGCATACCCACTGGAAAATGGCAGACCTCTTTACTGTTCTGAGATAGTACATACCTTTTAAAAAGAACTGCAAGTCACTGAGGGAAAGCATTTAGCGTTTGTGTTACTGCAAACATTTCTGGAATGATTATCCTGTTTATTAAAAATGATAGCTCACATTCAGAGCATTTAGTACATGTCAAACATGAACTAAATACTACCTACAATGTTTCATGCAATGTTGGAAGTCCTATGAGGCAGATGCTATTATCTCCATTTTACAGATGAGGAACCTGAGGCTCTCAGACATCCAGAACCATCATCAAGGCATAGAGTGGATGACCAAGGTCAGGTTACCTCGCTCCAGGACTGAGACTCTTGGTCACTACAATATGCTGCTTGTCCTTGTTACCTAGCATCTGCGACCACTTTCGTAATTTCCACCCCCACCCCTCACCTCCCATCAAAAATACATTCTCAACCTTCTTGTCTGCTCCAAGTCCAAACAGGTATGCCATGTGTCCTATTTTTAGCCTGTCACGCCGAGCTCTCCAAAGGTGGTTCCAAGGCATCATGGACTGCGGGAGAGCAGAGAGCAGGAGGAAGTGTGTATAAACCTGGTGTCCTTCTAAATGTCCAATTACCATATAGTAGTCCACGTAACCTGCATATCAGTAGAGGGCAGACATGACTGCAGCCACATCCCTGCTTTCCAGGGGACATCTGGGGCTAGGTCCCACATGAGAAAGGAACCGGGGCTGCTCAACTGATCTAATAGCTTATTTTCTGAAGGGATGCCAACAGCCTCCTGGATCACTCTGACTTTAGCTGATTCTGGCCCAGGGACTCCAGGTCCAGAATACTCTCCCCTGCAAGGACCAACCCTTGCATTTGTTTGTGGGCACTTTTGTTTGTAGTCTCCAGGAAGACCACATTTTGTTTGTGGGCCAGCTTCTTTCTTTCTCTCTCCCTCCCTCCCTCTCTGTCTCTCTCTGTCTCTCTGTCTCTCTCTCTCTTAAAGAATAGTTTATTGACTTAATTTTTAGAAAGCAAGGAAGGGAAAAGACAGAAATATCCACGTGAGAGTACAACATTGATTAACTGCCTCCTGCATGCCCCCTACTGGGGATTGAGCCCACAATCCAGCATGCGCCCTGACCCGGAATCAACCAACAACCTCTCCTTGCATGGGAGGATGCCCAACCAACTGAGTCACACTGGTGAAATAGATTAAGTAAGTTGTGCAGGGTCACACTGCCAGGGAGCAATGGAGCTGGAGTTTAGTTGGACAGTGGGACTCCAGAATGTGCACTCCTGGCCACTCTGCTCACTGCCTTTAGGTATGTCCATGGGGAGATGTGAAAGAGGAACACTCTGCTTCTACATTAATCTCCTAACCCCCCTCCCAGCCCCCAGATCAACCCCCCATATCAGCATTGTGTGACTTCATTATGCCAGCCAGGGTTCCTCATAACTCCTTACGTTTATTCCATTTAGTTGTTTCTGTAACCAAGGTTCACACAGATTAGCTGAGTGACCCTTGCTGTGTAGCTTGGAGAGATCTGGCTACATTTCAAAAGACCAAACTAAAATGTTCTATGAGTTATCACAGAATTAGCACCATTAGGACTTGGCTGGCATTAGCTCTCCAAAACATGAATAATTAAGCCCAAGGTGAAACGTCTTCTGCTCATCTCTGTTGACAGGAGGGACTCTTGGACACGAGTGGGAAATGGTGAGGAGCTCTGGCCAGCGACTCCAGCCCTCGCACACATATCCCAGACTTAGCCTGGGTCCTTAGGTTTCAGTGTCTAAACCCTTTCCAAAGGGTTCTACAAAGGTGTGTAGAATTGTGTGCCTGTGTGCATTCTGCCAGAGGCAAGTGTCCTCAGCATCCTTCAGATTCTCAACACACACGTGGCCCCAAATGGTTTAGGACACTGGATTAGATAATCCACCAAATCATTTTCCTGTCAAACATTCTCTCAGCTCTAGCGCCCCAGAGCCAGGCCACTCCTGAAACAATTTCAAACACCCATAAACTTCCTAGGATTAGGCTCACTTTTCCCTCTCAGGTTCTTTAAGATTGTCTCCTGGCGGGGTTTACTCACCCATTGCTTTCTGCTGTGCTCCCTAGGGCTGGCCTCCTGCCTCATTTGGGAAGAAATTCTGCCCCGCTGTCCCCATCACCTGACCCTTAGGCCCTTCCTTCACCACCTGATTCGGATCCAGAAATAGCTCTTAGAAGGGTTTAGGCCCAGGGAGGCTCTGAGAGCAAAGGAGAGGACAGGGAAGGAAACATTGCCACGGTGTCCCCTTTCAGGGCAATTGCTTCTTCCCCCAGCAGAAGAGGCAGCAGTTCCCCTCTGAGTCCTGTTCTAAAAACACTTCTCAGAGCAAGTGACTGACTGACCCTGGGGGAAAGCTGCGTTGTTAACAGCAAGGCAGGAGGCGGGCTGCGCGTGGCTCTCTGGCTGCTCAGAAGGGTGCCCAGCCCTCATCCCGCTTTCCAAAGTGGCGCAAATAATGACCAGAGCGTTCTCACCACTGGGTCTAATTTGGTGAGGTTTTATTGTAGAAATGCGGTCCCTGGAGATGTGGGACGTGGATGCCCGCTACAGATTGCTGCCGGCGGGACCCTGTGCCTCCCCGCCATCCTTGACCGCAGAAAAAACTGGGTCCTCGGACCCCTGAGCAGGGCCCAGTGAAACTCCGCGGTCCCCGAGGGCCATCATTTCACAAAGGCAGGCTGAGTTCACGCTCACGTCTTAGTTGCCTGCGCTCTGTGGCTGCCCCTTCCGTGCGCAAAGTGAGGAAATCAGCCGGCGGTGCGCCTCCTTTCAGGAACGTCCCGGCTGAACCCGCAGTCCCAGGGAAGAAAGGCTCTGCCGGGAGGAGGGTGGGGAGGGTCAGGACCTTGGCGCCCCAGGGCTACTAGGAGCGGCAACCTAGGCAGCCCGACTTCCTTTATGCACAGGTTGCCGCTCCAGGTCGGGAAGAATCTTGGGTCTGGCGACCTCCAGAGGTCAGGTCCATGGAACCCCTGCAGACCCGAACCCGGTGGCCCCGGCCCCGGCTGGCTGAGCCCTTACACCGGCCGAGTCTTCCAGGGCGCGCGGGCGTCGCGCAGCGAGCGGTCGTGGGGCAGCGCCGGGAAGGCCGAGTGGCGCAGCTGGCAGCCGATGAAGAGGACGATGAGCGCCACGGAGAGCAGCAGCAGGAAGAAGAGGAGCAGGTAGGTGGGCAGATCGGGCTTCGCGGCCGCGCCGTCCCGCACGCCGCGCGCGGTGGCCAGCTCCAGAGGCAGCGCGCCCTCCGCCTTGACCGTGGCTGCCAAAGCCAGCGCGCCGCCCACCGCCGCCTCGAGGCCGCCGGTGGCGTTAAACACGTCTCCGTACATGGCCCGCGGGTCCCTGGCCCACTCGCTCACTGCGCCTCGCGGGGACTGGCGCTGCCCCGCGCCTCCATGGCGCGTCCTGCCCGCCCCCTCCTCGCCCCCAGCTGCGTGCGACTGACCGGGAGTCGGGGCGCCCGGGCCGCGGCCACTCCGGTGCCTCCGAGCTCAGCTTTCCTCGGTGAGGTGGAGGATCCCCGGGGTGTCAGCTGGACGGCTCCGTGCCCGCGCCCCTTGGGCTTTCCCTGTGTCTTGCCGTCACCACTCGAGGTGCCAGATCACCCTCAGGGCAGCTCTGGTGAGCTCCGAGCTCCGGGGCGTCTGTGGGCTGCAGCTCGGGTCCCCGCTGGGTGCCGTCGGGATGCACCCAGGGCGACGGCTGGGAGTTGTCTGGCGCTGCCGCCTGCCGCCCTTGCAGCCTCCAGTCCCTGTTCAGACGCCGGGTGTGCGGCGAACCTGTCCCACTTGCCTGGGCTGCTGCGCTCCTGTCTTGAGCCGACTGAGCGCTGAGGCGGCTCTGAGCAAGCTCAGGTTGGGTGGAGGCGGGACTGGCAGAGGCTGTCCCCTGGGAGCCGCTGAGAACCAATGAGGGTGAGAGAGGACAGGGCTGTGACTGCCCCTGCCCAACCTCACATCACTCACAGAGGGACACACTGAAAGACTGACAGATCAAGAAACGGGCACAGATCTCTCAAGAGAGGCTACAAAACAGACAGCTGTGGACAGCAAGCTGAATGTGAGACAAGGTTCGGCCAGGCATGGGAACCTGCTTTCCTTTCCCTCCTTGCCATTCTCCCTTGCCAGCCAAGCCTGGTTCGCCCCCCTGGGGCTTCTGGGTCTCTCAGGCAGGGAACACAGCCTCCAGCGGAAGCCAGGGACACTCCCAGGCAAGACGTGACTGCTTTGGTGGGCCAGGCAACTCTCTGCTGTGTCTTGAGAATACATGTGCTCCCCCCACCAGGATTTCATTCACTCAGCTCCCTGGGCTGGCCAGTTCCGAAACAGGGGCAAGAGAAGGAGTGATGTTGGCCCATCTGCTCTCGGCATCCCTGGCTTAGGCTTGGTGGCCAGGACAGAGGTGAGCAGTCAGCGGGACTGAGGGAGGAAAAAAGGAGGGCAGTCTCTTTCCAGGAGTCTAAATCCCTCACTTCCTCTGAGAAACCTTCCAGTCCTCCCAGACTAGTATGGGAACCAGGGCCATGGCCACTACCACCCCTGCACTTCTTAAGAAACACCAACGGACCCTGGCTGGGTAGCTCAGTTGGTTATAGCATAGCTTCTCACCAAGTTTTGTGGGTTTGATTCCTGGTCAGGGCACATACAAGAATCAACCAATCAATCAATAAGTGGAACAACAGTTCAATGTTTTTCCCTCCTTCCCTCCCTCCCTCCCTCCCCTTCCCTTCATTCCTCCTTTCTTCCTTCCCTCTCATGGTTCCTCCCTCCTTTCCTCTTTCTCTCTAAAATCAAGAAAGAAAGGAGGAAAGAAAGAAAGACCGCCCTGGACTCTCACTGTTTCACAGGGGCAGAATTAAGGAGAGACAGGTGAGAAGCCCAGGACATTAACTGAAAAAGGTCTTGCAGGTGCAGTCAAGAGTGAGTGTGCCTCCTTCCAGGTGGCACCCTAGACACCTCACCCCCAGCCTAGTCCCAGCTTGTTGCCTGGTCACTTGTCTGAGAGCCCTATAAGGTCAGCCAAACTCACAGCTATCTTCCTTCCCCTGCCAGGAGGTGCTGTGCATGGGGAGAGCTTGGTGAGCACTGGCTGAAGAAGAGGTAGATATCCCCCTCTCCCTCTCTGCACCCTACACTCAGCCACCTGGGTGATATGAACAACTAAGCTGTGCAAGGCCAAGTTTTGACCACAGCTCATTCCCACAAATCTCAGCTCAGCCCAGGACAAACACCTCTGTGAGCTCTTTGTCTGGCATTGAAATTGTGTTCCAAGTCCTGACCTGCAGTGTCTGACTGCTGGCTGATGAGGTGCAGACGTGCTCCAGAGGCCCTCTGCAGTGTTTTCCTCTTAATCCGATGGACGGCATCTGAGGGCTGCCCTCCTTGGTTGTGGGGAGTCCAGTATGTTCCAGGGGCATCAGAACCTGAGTCCCTATGCCTGGCTTCTGCTTAGGCCAACCCCCCCTTTTCCAGATGGGAAAGCTGACTCCAAGAAGGGCAAGGCTTATCCCTGTTAGCACAGGACAGCCGCCATGGAGCGGCGATGTAGCAGTCACGGAAATGGGCCACTTGGACGTGTCCCTTTCTCTGAAGGCCTGACCTATTTTGGACAGCATTTTATTAAGCCAGGAGGACCCCAGGCAATATGGCGTGGAACCAAACTGACCAACACTGTCAGCCACGGGGAGGGTCAACCGGGGGTTGGTTGGAGGGGAGTTTATCCAGGTGGGACCTAGGCGTTCAGGAACTCCCTGGGCCCTGGTGAGGCTTAACTGCAGGACTTGATTGCAGTCTGGCTAAGAATTTCCTCCTTGAATCTGCATGGGGAGTAACACTTCCTCTGTCTCCACTTCCTCTGCAGGCTACCTATGAGGTCAAGTATGACAGTAGGTGGTTGCAGGAAGCCTGGGCAGCTCAGTAGGGAGGTCCTCAGTGGAATCTAAGGCTATAAAATAGGGGTTTGTGGTAGGTGATTTCTGGCCTTGGTCTGGAAACATGCTGTGAGCATTCAGGAAATGGGTATGGAGCAGGGGGAGCCTGGGAAGGATCTGGTGTGGATGGTGAGAGGGGTCCCTGCAGCTCCATTGCTCATGTTGGGGTTTAGGAGGGGAAACCTGTGAACCTGGGGTCACGTGCGCTGCTCATTTTCCCCCTGAAGCTGCTGCTTTTCATCATCATATTGAATTTTGCAGAAGTAACACATGCAAGGTCTTGCAGCCTGTGCATGGGTGGAGCTGGGACTTGAATCTGGACAGCCAGGCTCCAGAGTCCATGCACTCAGCTGCTGCCATGGCTGCCTCCAATGGCAGAGCTGTTCCAGCAGCTGCCATTGGTGGACCTCTTCCCACAGGCTGAGCATTAGCTTGGGCCTCTACATGATCTTTGTCCTCACAGCAACCTGTGAGAGGGGCATTGTTATCTTCCCCATTTTCCCAATGAGGAAGCTGGAACCTTGAGAAGTGGTGGCACTTGCCAAGGTCACACAGCCAGGTCATTGTGCAAGAGAGCCTAGGATTCAGTAGCTGTGCTTGTCCCCTCATCTTAAGCTGCTTCTTCTAATGGGTAACTCAGCAGAGGGCACGTAATTAAACTGCCTTGCCTTTTGGTCAAGTTGGAGGAGGTATCTTGCTTTTTTTGTAGGGGGTCTTTTGGTTCCAAAATGGGGAGGGCACTGTTTCTTTTCTGAAAGATTTCAGAGACCCTAGAGGGTAGTCATGGTCTCTGAATGTCCCTGGGCAGGAAATTAAACAAGGCTTGGAGCTAAGTAAATGCAGAGATGAAGTTTACACAGCTTTTTACACAAGCCAGAGCGACCTTCCATTAAGGGAGCTTTGTGTACCCACACATTTAAGTCTCGAAAAAGATTATAAAGGGTCTCAGAGGTTGGCTTTGACAAGCAGAGGCCACGGAGCTGGGACCCCAGAGCAACCTCTTTTCCATTACATGGTCGCTGAGTGACACACCCTCCTTCCCCGCTAGCCTCTCTGGGGAGAGACAGAGAGAGGCAAGGCAAGGGTGCCTTTCCTGCCACCATAGGGCCATTTGGCATCTGTTTAATGGGAACTTGGGAGACTGGGAGCATTAGAGCCCCCACGATTTCATAAACTATGCTATGCTGCTCTGTGGCGCCTGTCAAAGCTATTTCTGTTTCTTTTGCACACCAGGGGATTTATTATTAAACCACTCAGCGTCACCAAGAGGCTGGGGTGAAGATCAAGGGTGAAATGTTGCTGTCTGAATGCTGGAGTTTGTTGCTGCTGGCTGGGTGGTTGCGTATTAGACTGTTATGGAATGGCTTCCACTTCCTCTGTGAATGCTGAGGATGTTCTGGCTTCCAGACCTTTCTTTTAAACCATTACCCCTGGCAATGTTTTTTTCTTACTTTTTTTTTTTTTAATTTTAAATTGACATTTAGAAAAAGAGGAATGGAGAACGAAACGTTGATGTGAGAGTTAAATATCTATCGGCTGCCTTTTGAATGCCCCCAAACCAGGGATTCAGCCCACAAACTAGGAATGTGCCCTGGGTGTTGAACTGGCAGCCTTTTGGTGCATGGGATGACGCCCAACCAACTGAGCCATAATGGCCGGGGCTGACTTTGTTTTTACACATGACTTTGGCACTCCTAGTGATTGGTAAGTTAAGGTTGCATTTTAGAATCACCATTTTAGAACTCAATAGCCAGCAGGCCAAGCCCAGACTCTGAAATGAAGGGATTTTTCAAGTGGTAATGGCCAGCAGTAGGCTCGGAGAATGGTTAGCCAGAGCTCTTGAGGGGGGTTGCAGTCTGTTTTTTGGAGTGGGATAACTAGAGAAAGGATGGGTGTGAAGAGAGGTAGTCCTATAAGGAGAGCGCTCACAATAGGGCTTCCCTCCTAAAAACAGTGCCTCCGTCTCTTTCCCATGACCACGTGGGCCTGCAGTGACTTACAGGATCAGAGGATAGGATGGAGAGAGTCATTTATGTTGTTCATAGGGCTGCCTGGGGCTGGAGCTGGGGCTGGGGGTCTTTAGAAGAAAGGACTAGATGATGGTTCAGGCTACTTGTCACCCCACCCATGACCGGGGACAGCACGAGCTGGAAAGACCAGCAAGAAGCTCTGGGATTGAGAACCAACAGGAAGGGGTGTCACCACTCCTGTCATCAGTATACCGTTCTGGCCGTCTCTGGAGTGGCTCTGGACAGCCTGTGAGGAGCTAGCCCAAGATGGGGAGCTGTAGCAGGTGCAGGCTTGAGCTCTGCCTCCACACTTTGCTCTGAGCTGGGCTCCTGGATGGGCAGTTAGAGGCCCAACTTCCCAGAATCTCAGGGGATTCATCCTGGGCCTGCATGGACAGGCCCCCTTCCCTCCCTCCCTGCTCCACCTCAATGACCAAGTCAAACCTGCAAATCAGGTCCTCTAGAGAATTCTCTTTCTTGATGGGGCCCCTGGCAGCTGCTGAAGACCCTTGTCTTCATGGGCACAAATACTGACGCCACTTTCTACATTGACGGGAAGGTGGGATCAGAGAGTCATCCTTCTGACAGTACATCCCTTCCCCCACCTATACTTATAATACAGGAATGGATTTCCATGTTTACAAACATTGGGAGCATATTCCATGAGGAGTCATTAGAAAATTATTCCTAAAAGGTTATTCCTAATCCATAAAATAATATTTTTTCTTCCAAAGTTTGAACACAACAAAACCAACCAAAAAACAAACACACACATACACAAAAACACCTTGTTTTCTCACCCATAAAACTCTTAGGGATCCCAATAATCTTAATTTTGGATAAATCCCACCCTACAGCCAGTCCCCCCTGCTCCAAACCTCCCCCCCGGCCAGTGCCTGGGGGACAGCTCTCCTGTCTTCCCTGGTCCTTTAGGCAGCATCATCTTTCGGGGTGGAGGTGGGTGTCATGATGGAGGAGGGGCAGAGGAAGGGACCCTTAACCAAAGAAGCAGCACATTGATCATGAAAAATTCTGAGAGAACGTCCTTTTTGTTCCATCACTTCTTGATGGAGGGGTGGGGGAAGGGTAGGGGCAGGGACACATATGCCCAGGGCCTGATTCTTGAAGAAATGTGATTATTTAAAAAGAGTTTTCAGTGAGAGAACTGAAGCTGTCCTTTCAGTGGTATTTTAAAATCTAAATTGGAAACTACGTTAGCATTGCCATTTTGTGCTGAGGCAATAGAAATCCCCACCTGCTCCTCCCCACCCGGGGCTCGGTTCCCAGGTCTCAGATTAGGGTGTCTCCACCCTGGAAGTTTCCTGTGGGGAGGCATACGTGTCCGCACCCCAGTACTGCTGGGGTAGGAGCATCACCCACGCCTCCCCAAGGACGCTGCCTGTGGGCTCTGTGGATTGGAGAAGTGGGCAGTGATTCAGAATCTTCAGACCCCTCCTTGGGAAGGCCTTTCAGATGACACTCTCCCAGAAATGGCACTGAGTGGATTTTCTCAACATCTCAACTGGAGCCAAACAGGGAAAGCAGATGCTTGGAGGTGTAAAGGGCATTCTGAGATTTACAGCCCACCATCTAGCACGCCTGGACCTGGCTCCCCCACGCAGGCAAGAAGGGCAGCGTTGGTGCCGCTCTCCAAAGGCTGCTGGAGGCTGTGGGGTGGCTTCTCCAGGGACACGGTCTCAATGCCCCCTCAGTCTCCTCTCCCAACTCCTTTAGAATCATGCAGGGAGCTTTGTAAATTCAGGTCTGGCCCCAACTCCAAAGATTTGGAGCTGGGAGTGTACATGTATGTGTATGTGTGCATGTGCATGCATGTGCGTGGGTGTGAGTAACCCAGTGTTGATCAAGATGACCCCTGCACTTCCTAACACCTGTGACCCTTCCCAGCAGGCAGGTGACTGTCAGACTACCCAACATGAACTGCCTCTAGGAAGGAACCACAAACTTAACAAAGGAGTCAAATGATTGTGTTTGTTTGTTTGTTTTGTTTAGTTTTACAAGTCTAGGCCTGGGTATAAGGCTTGGAACAAGATATGAGTTAGGTCAGGGCTGTGGCTAGCATACATGGCACTTTTGGGTGCATTATGAAAAGGTGGCTTTCTCCTGTTGCACCCTCGCCCCTCAGCAGACACATTTGTGCAGTGCACACACTGCTCAACCTGATGTGGCAGCCCTGAGGAGGGGCGAATTTCCCAACTCTGACACGAGAAGAGACCTCCGTGATCTCAGGGCGGCATGGGGTGGGAGAGGAGAGGAATGTTGGTGGGGGACAAGGTGACCTTAGATTTGGTGGGTCCCTGAGAGGGGCTCTCTCTGCCTTGGGAAGGATGACAGAAACCGAATAGTTTTGGGGATGAGGGTGTAGAGGGAGATAATAAATACCTTTCTTGGATAGAGCCATGAGAGGCAGGAGCCCTCAGAGTATGGGTGGCTTCCCCAGCCCCACCGGGGAAGGTGGTGGAGGAGCTCCTACAAGCTCACCTAAGTGTGCTTGGAAGTGCCCAGGGGGCATAGCTGGCTTCCTCCGGCTCCAAAGTATTTGGGGACAGAAGATGGACTCCTGGGTCAATGCTGCCAGAAGGGCATGAAAATGGCAAGGAGGCATCTGGGGACACCTTTTGGATGGGAAATGAGGGACTTGCAGGACTGACCTTTAGGTGGATGCCTGCACAGAGGGATGTCCACCACCCACCTGCAGCCCCAGACAGCACAGTGCCGGGAGACAAGTTGTGGGGACCCAGAGCTGAGACTTCAATCATTTCAGTGGGATAGCTGGGGGGTGGGGGTGAAGTGGGGTAAGCGCACGGCTCCTCACAGAGATCCTCTACGGGAAAACAAACGTTGCATTTTGGACCCACTTGACTCTGTAGATTAAGATTGATATAAATATGCAAAGAAAACCACAGGCAAATAATAACCTCTGTGACAGGATTAAGGGAGATTTTCATTTTCTTTCTGAGTGCCAAAGTTTCGAAAATTTCTCCAGTGATCATGGTTTACTCTTATAATGGGAATAGTAATAATTAAAAAAAGTATAAAAAGAGCAAAAGTAATCTGCTTTTTTATTTCTCTCTCCTCTCTGTGGTCCTCAGTCCTTAAAGTGCTTCTTCCTTCTTGCTTCCTTCAGACCTTGGAGCCCTATCCTGCTCCGCTGACCTGACAGGTAGGTGCGAGAGCCATAGGCCTGCTGTGATGACCTGACAATAGCATCTTTAGGACACTTCCATCCTCTCTGCACCCACTTGAGAGGACATCCACAGTGGAAGGAATACTCATCATTTTTGGCTTTGTGGAGATGGTCTCTCCTCCGCCCCAGGCAGGGGATCTGAGCTGGGATCTGCTGAGCCAGAGTCTGGGAGTTTCCATTCTCCAAGCTCCCGAAATAGCGCCCTTCCTCCTAATCTGCTCCTCTGGCCCTTAGAGTCCTTGCTCTGAGCCACACTCTGAATCATGGGGAGGAAAAGGCCCACGCTGGGCAGAAAGGGCCATATGTGAAGGAAGGGAAAGGACAAATCAGCTGGGCCCCTTTAAGGAATCCCCACCTGGGAGGGGATAGGATGAAAATAGAACGGGAGGTAGGAGGGAGAGGCTTAGTGAGCTGGAGAGAGAAACAGGCTGATTATTAAAGAGTAAATTTCCTGGGTCTAATTATGAGCACACTTACACAGCACATTTCCTCTGATACAGATAGGAAGTGGCTCTGATTCTGTCGCAAAGAGGAGAAAAGAATGATTAAACAAACAAATAAACAAACAAATAAACAAACAGGTGGATCTCAAATATGAGGAGGCAGTCCTGTGTCTTTCCCCTCTCTGACAGCTTGGAGCTTTTCTCCCGGTCATCTCTGTGAGCAGATCCTGTTTGAATGGGGTGAGGGGTGCCTCTCCCCATCGTGGTCCCCTGTCAAGCCCCATGCAGGAGGTGGGTGGGCGCACAGCCTCAGGTCCCTGCTGATTGCTCCTTAAGGCTCGTTATGGGAACTTAGCCTCAGCTTGTGGGTGCAAATTGACTGGAGTGATGGTCAATTTGCATATTCCCTCTTTATTATATAGGATGCGATGGGTGTGAAAGCGCTCGGAGAGCTGTCAGGTTGGAAATCTGAGTGTTATCATCACCCTTTGGGCAATGATTCACTGACTGCTTTGTGACATTTAAAAAAAATTTACCTTTATTGTTGAAAGTATTACAGATGTTTTTGTTTTTTTCCATTGACCCCTTCCACCACGCACCTGTCCCTCCCAAGCCTTCACCACACTATTGTCTATGTCCATGGGCTATGCATATATGCACATAATTTCCCCAGTTAATCTCCCTCCCCTCTTCACCCCACCCTTCTTCTGAGACTCAACAGTCTCTGGATCTATTTTGTACATAAGTTTATTTTGTTTATTAGATTCCACATATGAGTGAGATCATGTGTATTTATTTTCCTCTGGCTTATTTTGCTTATAACATCTCCTTTTTAATGTCTACCACTCATTACAAATCTTGCAAATCGACTTCAGGAGTGCACAGTGTCCTTCAATCCTTCGCCCCTTGCAATACTGCCCACGGGCTCCATTCAGCTCATTCAGCAGCGTGTCTCCTTCTGCAGGACGGCCAGAGCTGCTCCGGAGGTTTCTAGTGGCAGAGAGAAGCACAGTTTCTTTCCAGGGGGAGCAGGCCTGACCTGGGCATTGGGGAACCCACACACCAGCAGACGTGCGTTCCTAGGGCACTGCTGATGGAGGCCCTCGGAGTCAGTCCTTCTCTTGCGGTGCACGGAGGAGCCACCCCTCCTATGGTTAGGCTGAGTAGGCTGAGAAACGTTCCCGGGCCATCCTTCACCCTTCGAGTGATCTACCGCTTTGGTAATAGCGCTTCTAAACGGAGGGCCTGGGAAGGACAACTACTTCTTTTGATTCTGTGGTCCACAGGCCTCCGCGGTTTTCTGTGCCATGGCGCTGACTCGCTCCGGTGCTGCGCTCAGCTGGGAGCGGCGCTTCCCCGGCCACCGCTCCACGCGCCGCGCTGGGCCGGCTGCTGCACTGCGGGCTGCGGCTTCCTGAGGCCCAGCCGCGGCCCAGGCACCTGCACCAGGCACGTGCTTGCCCGGCCTTGGTTGCTGGGGCCGCAGCGGCAGCAGCTGTACTTGCCGGCATCCTATTGGCTCGCACAAGGCGCGTGGCCACGCCCACCAGTCACGTGGCCCTGCGTAGGGGCCACCACGGAAGGGCGCCGGGATGGTAGAGCCAGGGGCGGCTCACCCGCGGCGTCTGAGCGAACCGTTCCCCACAGTTTCCTTTCCCCGGACGGCACCCGAGCACGGCACAGGCCAGGACAGCTGCCGCCCAGGCACTTTGTTCGCTCCCTCGGCTGCGCCAGGGCCAAGGCCCCGGCTGGAGGCCTATGTGTGTGACTGGGGGTCACCAGACCCGGCCTGTGCACTGCGGTGCTGCGCCTGGGCACCGGCCTGCGGAGGAGACCCCGAGCCTGGCGGGTAAGCGCCTCCCCTTCACTGTCCCCGGCCGCGGCCTGGGCAGCCGCCGCCTCCTGTGCCCTGGCTCTGGCCTGTCTCTGCTGGCGGCCCTGCACCCGGCTCCAGCGTCCCTGGATGGCGCCGCCGACCGCTTGGCCCTGCACTTGTGCTTGGGCTACCTCCGGTCGTCGCCGCCTGGTCGTCCCGTGTGAGCGCGTTTCTGGGGCTGCGCCTCCTTTTCTCTTTACTCGGAGCGCTTGGGCCCAGATGCCATTCTCACCTCGGAACCCCCTCCTCCTCTCCGATCTTTGCAGGGGTGTGGGGGTGTGGGGGGTGGGTAGTGACCGCAGCCCCGGGGCCAGGGGCCTGGCATGCCTGGAGCCTGTGGGGAGTGCAGGCCTCTGGGTTTGCACTCACACCCGTGCTCTTGACTCAGCCTGTTGGCTCCGTTTTCCAGAAGAGACCCCTTATATTTCCCCTTGGCTGCATCCTTCACGCCCGTGCTTGCGGCGTGAGGGGAGTCGGGAGGAATCAGTGAAATGGTATGTCCACCCTCCGGGAGGAAAAGTGAAAATCTGTGCAGTCACTGGAGGACTGGTCTGCGCCTCGGCACAATGGAAGCCCTCACCTTGGAGCTGGGCTTGGGGACGTGTTGGCCCCGCGACCCAGCACAGCAGACATGGCTGTGCATCTTGGAGGGGAAACGTTGTGAGAGACACCCTGGCCCGCACGCCCGTGGCCTTGGCTGACGTGCAGGCGACACGTGATGCGCATGCGGTTGGTGACGGGCAGCGACGATGCCGAGAGCGTCTTTCTGTGTCTGCAGAAACAGCATGGCTCTTAGCTAGAACGGACCCCTTCGGCAGGGCTCGGCCAGCTTTGGGGGCTTCTCATTCCATCCTGCCGACGGGGAAGGCGCCAGAGGCTCTGTGTGATGCGGTGTCCAGCCTGAGATTGATGGAGCTGAGCACGAAACCCCCGGCTCTTTTCTATCTTTGAAATGGTCCAAGAGTTACTTCCTCTCTGGGAGACTCGCCCAGCTCAGGTTGGGGGTGATCACTACCGCCCCCCCTCCCCCCCGCCCGCCCCTAGTCTGGAAGCCAGGAGAATCCATGGTACAGATGCTGGTATTCCCATGACTCTAGTGGTCTGTGTTCACAGAAAGCCGCAAAAGTCCCCCTAATCCAATAGCGAGTTGTGTTTGTGTAACCCGAATAGTCCATAAATGCGTACGTAGACTGGAGGTGGGTGGGCAGCGTTGTCTACCCTGGGAGTGTCTGCATCTGCACCGAGACACCTGAAAGGGACCCTGAACTTTTACTTGGATGTGAATTGCCTTCTTTTGCCTTCTCTTTCCCAGCCCACTGCTGGGGGGTGCGCCGCTGGCCTGTGTGTGTGGGGTCAGCACCACAGCACCTGGCGGCCTCTTTGTCAGCCAGCACAGCTGTCGCTGCATCCCTGTCAGCACACGATGGGCTCTATTAGACCCAGTTATTTCAGGCTCAGACACATTTTAAATGTGTGGCAATGAAAGGACCCCTAGCCCTGGCCTGGGCTGGGCCCCCTTCTCCCTTCCTCTGCCTCATGTCGCCCTGGATGCCCGTGGCAGGGCAGCTGGGCGAGGAGGTGGCCTTCCAGCTGTGCTCCCCGTTTCTGTGGGCCTCAGAGCACTTACCCCCCCACAGGCAGGAGAGCCCTGCACTCTTCAAACATGCTTTCTCTCAAACTTTATTATTCAGTCGCCTCCTTTGAAGACTCAGACTTTGGGAACCCCTGAGTTTGTGTCATTCCTTCCCTGAGGTAAAGGGCACAGTTCAGCCTACAGCTTGACTGGGGTGAAGCGAAGGGAGGAGTCCTGGGCCGAGTCTGTGGGTTTCTCTAGGAACAGCCAGCGCAGCCCCGGGTGAAGGGCTTTTGCTGCCTGTTTAACAGGCCTGAGTTGATTGATACCTTTGTGTCTCTCCTAGAGTCCCTTCCCTGTGGCACCACCACCTTTTAAGGCACGAGGGGAAGAGATGGGATAAACACAGAATGGGGCGTTGCCTCCTTGCCTCAGCGGATCAAATCTCCTAATTCCTGTCAGCCTCTGGGAGCCTCACACTATACTTTACATAAGCCTTAATGAGCACTTCGAGGAGTGGCAGGTGGTGCGACCCCTTATTTTTAACCGGACACTGTGCTCCTGAGCAGGGCAAGGTGTCTCACCCCCACTCCCCGCGGGGTGGGAGCAGCAGACACGAAGGGGTCTTGTGGTGGTCTTCCCAGGCCTGTGGCCCCTTGGCAGAGCTATCGCAGGGTTGTACCCACATTAGGGAACACAGCTCAGACAGTGTTGGCCAAATTTTTGTCTTCTGGGCCTTATTGGGAGAGGTGGCCAGAGGAGTCCGGCTGTACTGTCTCAAGTGTATGAGCACTTGTCCTGCAGGAGTAGCTCTAGGGGCTAATGGGTTTTTTTTTTTGGTGCATGAAGTGTCACTAGGATTTGTGGAGCCCTAATATGAGCCATCAGAAGGTGACAAGTTGCTGGAGAACTTGCTGCTTAACTACTGGTTACCAGGAGACCTGGACAGAGCTGCCATTTTCGAGTCCCTCAGCACCCCCAGCCGGGTCTGCCCCATAGTCGTCTGACTTGGGGCAGGGACAGAGTCTGAAGAAGTTCAGTAATAGCAGAGGGTACCAGAGCCAGGCCTCCTTTCATGCTGTGACCAGAGGGAAACAGGCGCACGTTGCTGCTGACCCTGCACTGAGCTGCAGCAGGGGTGCTTGTATTTCCCGAAGACTCACCAGATTGCAGAGCCTGATGGTGCCGTTGAAAGGAATTTGAGAAAATTGAGGTCCAGCAGTGATACATTGAGTGGCTAGTCCTTGACTCTGTGCCAGGGCACAGTGGGGATAAAACAGACCTGGACCCCCTCATGGAGCTTCCCCTGAGCAGCAGAGAAAGGCCCACATATACCTTAGTTACAGACTAAACAAAGGCAAGCATGCAGAGTGTTGTAAGGGGATGGACCTGGTGCTTGAGGAAGTGTGCAAGACTTGGGGGTGTCTGGGGACTTTTCAGGGAGGGTTTGGGCCCTTTCTCCTCCTGTTGTCTGCCCTTGAGCTCCTCCCAGACTCCAGTCCTTACTCTTTTATTTTTTCTAAGAATACTTCCCCTGCCTGGCTAACTCAACAGAAGCCAAGGAGGGAGGGGGTGGGGAACATGGGGAAGGTTGTCAGTGCCTGGAAAATCACTAAGATCTTGTCCCCTCTCCACCCACCCACTCCAGGCTGATAGCTCAGCCAGCCCTCAGTTCTAAGGCCTCTCTGAAAGCTTTTGACAAAAGAGAGGTTCCTCTCCTCCCCCACATCCTTCCAGCAGCCATGAATCCATTCCTGGACTACCTTCACCTCCCAGACTGTGCCATCTAAAGCCTAATGGATAATTTTAATTACTTAGTGGGATCTCCCCCCACCCCCCGTGCCACATTTCAGGGCATCTTCTCCAGTTACCACGGACCCAACAAATGTGGGCTTTTCCTCCACCCCCAAGAAATTGGGAAGATTTGACAAAACTGAACCTGTATTCCTCAGGGTAGTGCTTGGCAAGACTGAGTGTCCTTGGCCAGTTTTTGGAGGGTATAGCCTTCTGGTTTGTTATGGCCCCAGACCACTTTCAGTTCTGTTCATTGCCTCATTTGATCTGCTCTTTTCTTAGAGCACAGTTACATAAAAAACTTTCATCTCTGAAGACATACTGTATGTCATGATCCCCCCACCCCCCCAACACCCCATATATGCTTACATAAAACACACATGTATTTTCCTCTTCCAGGGTATCTGCAAGGCATCTGAATTTGTGACCCTGATCAGGGTTGCTGTGAGGGTTCAGTGGACTGGTGCCTGGTACTCAGCAAATGCTCACTCAGTCCATCCAGCTAGTGTCACTATAACTGTTTCCTTGGGGCTTGGGGGCTCTCCTGGAGTCCAAAGTATCACTAACCTACTCCGAATGGGTGTTGTTTGGGACTGGGGCGCCCTCTGGTGGCCACTCTTCCCGCTCACACCTAGGCTCCTTCAGAAAGATTTTTGGCTCCCTTTCACCTGGCACTCCACAGGCGCATCGCTCCCTCTCCCCCCAACACACACACATGGGGAGTGGGCGAGAGGTGGGGCCAGAGACAACATATTGTTCATCATTTCCTTTTTCTCCTTCCTGAGTTGGTAAGTTGGGGTCACTAGTTATGGGGATAGGAGGAGAGGCTTTGGGGGGGGGGGGTGGCTGCATGACCCTGGGGAAGAGGTGAGTGTCTTCCCTTCTCATACCTGCCCCATTTCCTTCCCAGAGAACCACTGGTTCATGGACTCCCAAATCCACCTCCAGACAGGGCACAGGACAGCAGGAGGGCAGCACATTCACAGAGGCTCCCCAGGCTATTATGAGGTAATTTTATTTCTTTTCAGTTTAGGTAAAAATAGTAAATACAAGATAATCTTAATAAAGGTAAAAATACATCATTTGGATTTTGAACAGTGCTACCTACACTGCAATTTTTGATTTAGTATTTTTAAGTTTTTTTTATAAACAAATAGAACTATTTTGCTATTAGGCTATCTGTGTTCTCATCTGGCACTTAAGAATAGATCACAGGTTACCTCCCGGTTCTGTTTGGATGTGTGGGTGGCAGGGAGGGGTTGAGATGGGGCACATGGGGTGAGGTGGTTTGTCTTCCCAGCGCACAGACAGAACTGTGTTCCATGTGCAGGGGGAGGGTGCATGTGCATCCCAGAAGGCCTTTTCCTGCACTAGCCACTGGACATATGTCACTGTGGCTGAACTAAAGGTCTCACATGTGTATGTGTGTGAGTGTGGGGGCACTTCCACCCCTTCTGTGGTCATGTTTCTCATTCAACAGCCTAGATTCATGACAGTTCTGGATCCAGGCAAGGCTGCTCAGGACAGAGCCAGTGAATCCCCTTAGGGTCCTAGGGGAGTGGGTTTGGGACCCTTGCCACCAGGGCTGGTGGCCAGGGCATTAAACCTGGCCTTGGAATGCTGGTAGAAGTTATAGGTGCCCAAATGGGCTGTTAAATGTCTTTACCCTTGTTCACCCTCAGGTGGTCTTTGTTTAAATTCTTTCCAAATTTCTCACTGAGCTGTTGGATCAGGTCTGCCAGCTCCCCAGTAGCTTGAGATTTCTCTTCAAGAAGCTCATAGCGCAGGCTGGAGATATCTTGCTTGATTTCCTTCAGTTCGCCTGCAAGGACAGGTGAGATTTTGGTGAGTGTGAGCAGGCAGGAGTGGCTCATGCCACATGCATTAGGGCGTTTGTCTTTCCAGCAGAATGCCAGGTGGCTGATCTAGCCCACCAGGGATGTTGGTGAGGGGACAGGGACTTCTTTTTGACCTAAGTACTGCCCAGCTGCTACCACTAAAGGACATACCCATCTATTTGAGACTGTTCTCCTATTCCTGGTTAAGCTCTCTGGTAAGGGTTTGAGCTAGATGGAGGAGTCAAGATCAGGGTTGTAAATTTCTAGTGTCTATTTCATATGATTGTAAGAATATTGGTCTTAGAGTCAATAAAGGCAGACTTTAAGAGTCTGAGTAACACCCTCATTAACTGGAACTCTTGTTTTTATGATGCACCCTGTATTGTCCTGTCGTTGCAGAGGGGAGAAACTCCCGAGTGTGAGGGGAGCAGCTTAGCATGATTAACTGGACCATAGAACTGGGCAGCCGACACAGGAGCCAGGCCCGTCCCAACCTCATACACAGCACTATGTTGTGGAAGCCCTGTGACAAGCCTACTGCCCCCTCCTTCTATACAAGGGACTCCCAGCTGAGGACTTGCACTTATTTCCACAGTGAACCACAGGGTTAGAAATCCACTCGGGCCTGGGCGCTGGGAACCATTTTATTAACCACAGAGAGGAGTCGAATATTTTCTGATATTATAGATACTGAAAGTCACTGCCTGAGGACACATTATTCACATCTGTTTTCTAGGCATGCCTTACATACATACAATGTAGAGGCCTTGAAGTTATTCGGTCAGTTTTGACATCTCTCAAAACTCACTGGGAGCTTCAGTGAGGCACAGTTTCTTAGTGTAACTTCAGGGGCACGAAACCTAAGCAGCCCCGCCTTCTATGATCAGGTATCTTCTTGTTAAACACAATTACACACTGCTCGAGGCAATTTTATGGCTGAGATAGAAAAGTAGAGGTAGGTAATAGGGCTGTTGCTCAGTCCCTAGATAGCTTCAGCCCAGAGCGAAAGTCCCAGGGTAAAGCAGAGGGTCACTGATACTGACCAGACCTTTCCTGTAGCCCTGTGGCGCAAGAGAGGGGTAGACTAGTGAGTTTATTCAAGGAGGAGCTTGTTTCATTGGGTCTGGATGTGTATTTTAATTTTTCTTTTTATTTCGGAGAGGAAGGGAGAGGAGAGAGAGAAACATCATCCATGAGAGAGAATCATGGATCGGCCGCTTCCTGCACGCCCCCTAGTGGAGATCTGAGCCTGCGACCCGGCATGTGCCCTTGACTGGAACCGAACCCGGGACCCTTCAGTCCACAGGCTGACACTCCATCCACTGAGCCAAACTGCCAGGGCTGGATGTGTATTTTTAACAAGTGACTCTGAGATGAGGTTGAGAAACGGGGGTTGTCAGATTCTGAGAGCCTGAAAGTGAGAGAGGATGGAGCCAGCTGGACTGAGACAGTGGCATAATCAGAAGGAGATGTGTAGTCTGCTGTTACCTGCATGTGCACCATGGAATGAGGAATTCTGGGCCATCCTCAACTCAATGGCCATGATGCCAACTCAAGGCAGCCATCACTGTGGTAGGCAAAATAATTATTCCACTCTCCAAAGATATCCCACTCCTAATCCCTGGTGTCCCATCTATGAATATGTTATGTAACGTGGTAAAAGGGAACTACAGTTGCAAATAGAATTAAGGTTGCTAATCAGCTGACCTTAAATAGGGAGATGATTTTGGTTTATCCAATCTAATCACAAGTGTTTAAAAGTGGAAAGTGGGTCAGAGAGATGTGACGACAGAAGGAGCATGAGAGGTGGCAGCATGAGAAGTGAGGTTGGGGGAGGTGTGTGTCCCACTGCTGGTTCTGAGATGAGTGGCTCCATGCTACAAGACTAGAGGACGGACTCGAGGTTAGAGCTAAGGGCTGTCCCAGCTGATAGCCAGCAAGGGAGTAGCGATCTCAGTCCCACGCACCTCTTTCTGGTTCTGCCACTGCCTCAGGTCCAGCTGGCTCCATCCTGTCTCACTTCCAGGCTCTCAGAATCTGACAGCCCCAGTGTTTCTCAACCCCACCATGATTGTAACCTGGTGAGACCCCGCCCGACTCCTGCCACCCTGCAGGAAACTGATCCAGCCTCTTACCTTCATTGACTTCGTCATTTTCTCTGTCCACCTGGGCCTTCAGGACATATCTTTTTATGAGTCGTTTCATGATTTTCTGAAATGTGAACACAAGGAAGGCATCAGACAAGCTTGGCTAAGCACAGAGGCAGCCTGCACTGTGTATGTACAGTTCCCCCCTCCCACAGATTTCGGTCAGCTAACGGGAGTCCACCCATGCTTGGTGCCCTGCTTCGTGGGGGAACCTGGGCCAGTCCCTCTGTTTAACTCCTCCCCCAAGGACTTAATACCACCTGACCCTGGGATGGAAGAACAAGACACTGTCAGTTGCAGGAGAGCAAGCCAAGGAGAGAGAGAGAGTCATCTAAGATCCATGGACGCTGCTCCAGGGTCCAAGGCCTGACCCATTCCCGCCTTTCTCTGTGATCTCAGCCTGTTATGTCTTCTTCTCGGGGCTTC
Source organism: Murina feae (assembly GCA_004026665.1). Lineage (NCBI taxonomy): Eukaryota > Metazoa > Chordata > Mammalia > Chiroptera > Vespertilionidae > Murina > Murina feae. Next base: position 40,943 of record PVJC01001957.1, on the reverse strand, counting down.
AGCTTCCAAACATTGTCTTCTAGTTCAACAACTGATGCGATTAGGAAGGAGTCTAACTCTTAGCAGCCAGCCTGGTGTCTCCCTTTGAGGTGCTGTGTGTGAGTGGAAATGTGCTTAGTACAGAATCAGGACCAGGGTTGGAGGACAAGCCCACCATACACTGGAAAATTCCTATTACAGGCAGAAGCAGATATAGCCGGGCCTCGGGAAGTTTTGTCAAGAAACCCCACGTGTCTGATCCTGTATCCCTTGTCATGTTGGAGGGAAAGGATTTTTGCTTGCAGATTCATTTAATATGCAGACACTGGATTCTTTAAGCAAATAAGGCATGAACAAACAGGAGACACCAAGAATAGAGCCAAGTGTAAGAAAAACTAAAGGGGGTGAACTTTGGATTTTGCCAGCTAGTTGTTTCAAGGTTCTTGCAAAATCACAGGATTGAAAAGTATTCTGGTAGCTGAGATTTTTGAATCTTGCAAGAGACGAGCAGCCAGGCAGAGAGGGAGGGATTCCCTGCTCCTTGTTCATCCCTTCCTATGATCTGCGTACCTGCTCACATCTGAGGACTGAGGGGACAGAGGAGCATTTTCTAGATTGAAGGGACTTGAATTCTGTCCCTAGCTTAGCTGTGGGATATCAAGCAGGTTAAGTTCTCTCTGGCTACATGGGCTCAGGAAAAGCGTCTTGTAAGTCAAAGGCATGATGTAAAGAGCTAGAGGATTTAACTCATTATTATCATCAAACAGTGGTTCTCTCATTGTCTTTAATGGTGAAGACCTTGCTGAGGAGGTATCTCTGGGCCCTGTGATTCCAAGACTGAGACTGGACTTGGCAAAGGCTCTCTCTGGTGAGCTCTGTCAGTCCACTTAGACCAGTGCGGTCCCTTCCCCAGCCCTTAGCTGGCTGAGGGTCCACTTGCTCTGTGGTTTGAATTGTGATCCAATTTCAGGCTGAATCATTAATTAGCAAGTTCCCTTCCTGCTATTCTTTCTCAGAGAGGCCCGAGTCTTGTCATGTTAGTAGTTAGTGTCAGATTCCTCTTTGATATTCTTCTGGTCATGAGGCAGGTTACCTAAGTTACAAGAATATATATATATGCCTTTCCGTGGGGCTCATTAATGCTCTTTTTACTTTAAATTGAAGAAACAAAACAAAACTTACCCAAAACCAGTCTTTGAGAAAAAAATACACACAAACAGAAAAAACAACCCAGATATCAAGCATCTAACATCCTTACTGAATAGGAATTCAGAAGTATTCTCCCACAACAAACTTTCAGGCTAGTACAGCTGAAGGGGGTCTAGTTAGTTGTTGCTTTTCAAGAAAAATGAGAGAACAGTGTGACCATCTGTCAATTGCTTACAAACTTCATATGCTGATGGGGACCTAGCTTCCCCTCTGACATGTGCATGTCCAGTAACTTGGGATCAGCAGGAGTGAGATGCCAATCTTGTCCCCAGGAGTTTGAAAAAGTTAGAAAATGCCCCAAAGCCTGATTAAGATAGATGCTGCGCGGAATTCTACTTCCAGAAAAGACGGACATTAAGAGCCCTCGCTCCTTCACCACATTAAGGAAAGCGTGTCCTTTAAGATTAATTTGCGCTATCTCCTTGCTAGCTTCATAGAGTCCCTTCACTTCAAGGAGATGATAAGCTCTCCCCAGGTTTACATACCTTCATCGGTGGCCTCTTGGCCCACCTCTCCCATGCATTTAGCAAGAGCCAGAGAGGAGTATAGTTAGTGACATGACTCAGGCAAAAGAATTAATACTGAGATGGACAATGGGTAAGGATGGTTGTGACTTTGAGACCTAAAGCCAGGGAAGAAGGCACACAGTTCCCCTTGCCCAGATTCCAAGAGGCCCCTGCTACTGGTGAAGAGAAAATAGAAAGTCTTTCTGTGGAAGAGACCACTCACTCTGTGCAGCCAGGGCAGCTAAAGACATAGATGAAGAAGAGAACACACATGGTATGTCGAAGATGACAAATGAAGTAGAGTCCAAAGGGAAGCAGGTATTTTCACCTAGGAAAATAGAATTTGGAAGAGAATGGACAGAATGGATCCTAGGACAGTCATGTGTCACACTGGATTCATCAGACACCAGAATAGAGGAAATCAGCACTGGCAAGTTGTCTCTTCTATTTGCTTTGGTCGCTACAGAAAAGGCCATCTAGAATGTCAAAAAGAGACCCCCCCATTGGATTGGGGGGAAGGTATTGTCATCAAGGATGGGCTTATTTGAATGATGGACTGTGCCTAGATTCTGTGTTTCATTTGGGATATGGCTTGTTTGCTATTTCCATAAAGGAAATCTACCTCTCAAAGAGTGCATAAACGGGGTCAGTACACACCCCAAGAAATTGACACACTGGATCTTGGAGCAGATCATGGAAGCTTTGATAGAAGGCACTCTATGGCCACCTTGTTGATATCATGGTTTTGTTCCATTATTTAGTCTCGTGTCCATAGAACCCAGGCTGGGGAAAAAACATTGCAAAAGCAAGGAACCAGTTTTGTTAAAAATAGCAATTCAGGTCCCTGGAAGCCTAAGAAAGCAAAGCACAGAGATCCTCTGAAGTCTGAAGGAGAAATGCCTTCCCTTAAAATGGAGAGCAATCCAAAAACGAAGAACTGACAGCTTAAAAGAAACATCTGAGGCACTAAGATTGAACAATCAAACAGATCTATGGAAGAGACACAAAGGAAACAAGCTCCAATGGGTGAACAAAGAGCTTTTGTGTTACCGGGAATGTTACAGAGCTTCTCATAACCCAGAACATGTCAGAGGCTGGAGGCCTTTGTGCTCCGTGAGATGGCAGCTCTGGGTGCAGTCTGGGTAGTGGAACAGAGGGAGAAGATTGGGCTTCTCCTGATCTCTGCACATTGGAAATTGCTTTGTGAAGAAAGCAATGCAGCTGGGAAGCCACCAGTGGGCCCAAGAAAAAAAATGAGCCTTGTAATTCCTTGTCTGAGTCCTTCCCTGTGCTTCCCAGTTACTGTCTCTAGCTGGTGATAGCAGAGTGCCTCCTCTGCTCCTTGCCTTCCCTCAGGCTGCAAAGGCTCAGCTGAATCTCTTCACAGTGACTATCAAGCACAGGAAGGGCAGGTCCCAGAAAGGCTCTAGTGCAACACTGTGAAGATGAAGGGTGGGCCAGTGCCTGGGCAGCATGTGTGCTGAAAGACCGTGTCCTGAGTCAGATCTCAGTTCAACCAGCTGTGTGACCTTCGCCACTGAGCATCAGTTCTCTCATCTGTAAAATGGGGTTAAAGATACTGCCCCTCTCACAGCAATATGGTGAGATCACACCAATGCTCACGTCTAGTCTGCTCCCAGCTGTCCTTTCCTGTTTTCTCAAGGTTTACTCCTGTGTAAGCAGAACTCGTGCACAGGGCTAACAAAGTGCAAGTGCAAGGTGCTCTCTGCTCCTGTTTACTGTCCTCTGACAGCTTTGGTTGTTTTCCTTCCTTTCTTTCTGTGACAACTGGTTGAATAAGTAGCCTCAGGCTTTTCATGGTGGATTCACAGAATACTGGGTGAGCAGCTTTCCAAGGTTATCAGTAGCCTGAAGCTGCAAACTGACCATTTCTTTTCTTTTTTGTTTTTGTTTGTTTGCTTGTTTTTTTATTTTTAAATTTTTTAAAAATTTTGTTTTATTGCTTATAGTATTACAACAAGTGTTAGATAGGTCTCTATTTTTCTTTAATCATACCAGGAAACTCCCCAAGGGATGGGAGGCTGCCAGGCTCACCCAGTGATGGAGAACAGGAATGGGATGCCCCTGAGATGGCCTTTGAAAATGGTCTTGCTTACAAAGGATTCATTCCAAGTACAGGAATTCACCACATAACGAGTTTTCCTCTATCTCAGCAGGAGTGATTTGGCCCTTAACCCCAGAGTTATCTATCTTTTTGGTAACACAGATAATCTAAACTTCTCTCTGAGAAGCTGAGAAAGAAAAATCCTTCCACTGACCAAAGGATTTGTCTTGTAAAATAACTCAAAGCTGATCAAACTAGGCAGGCCCGATTTTATGTGTGATTAAATATAAGACTTGCTCATTGCCAATTTTTAGCCTGTGTCATCTGATAATACTAGTACTTTGAGGGATGAGTCATTTCTTAGTTGTACTGAAATCCTCTTAACTGCACAGCTGACTTCTGAAATATGGATGGAGATTCAATTAAGGATCTGTGTTTGAAGATGCTACATCTGCAATTGCTCCCTCTGAGATGTTGGTGCTAGGGACACATCACCTGGGCCCAGGGGGACACTCAGAACAGCTTCAAATTTACATCCGATAAGAAATGATCAGCATGGATCAAACTGCTGATCATAGGGAAAGAAGAGTCAGGAAAAGAATGGCTGCTCTTTTTTAATCAATAACCTGTAGTTGCCATTTGTCACTGGCTCACGGGCTGATTCGAACTGATACAAAGATTTGAAATGAATTTCCAAAAGCAATGTAAGGACAAGAGGTCATCTTCTAATTTTTATAACAGACTTTGCAGGCTGGGAGTCCAAGGCCAGGTGCTCACTGAAGGCAGCAATAGCCACCTGGAGGCTTAAGACAAATAGCTGGGAGTCATGCTATCTCTCCCTACCGCATACCTGTTTGTATGCTTCAGGTCCCATTGGCTCTGTATCCCAAATCTCTGCTCTTTCCATCATCCTACTCATATCCCAATCCAAGCCACCATCCCCTGCATCTGCAGGACTGTCACATTGTCCTCACTGGTCTCCCTGCTTACTATCCCCACCAGTTTTCTCTCATTATAGCAATTAAGTAGACCTCTTAAAGCATAAATAAAATTTTATCTTCTCCCCCAAGTTAAGCTCCTCCAATTGCCTTGTTGCAGAAAGACCAAAAAAACTAAGTGACACTTTGAAGAAGTGGAGAAATCACAGTTTTAATAACACACGCGGACTCAGGAATTAATCCAATCCAAACCAGAGTCAGTGTAGCACGCGAGAACCTTACTTTATAACTGCCCCTCGAGTTCATTGATTTGCAAATATATTCCCTCCCCCCAAGGCCCTGAAGGGAGAATTCTTTTCATCTACCCTTCCCCCAGGTTCAGGGCTCAAAAACAAGGCCCCCTGCTTTTCAAGGGACAGGGCTTCGTTTGGTTTAATGTCCTAACATTCCTTGCAGAACCAGCCTTCCTCCTCAGCCTTACTCAGTGGTCATGTAGACCACAACCTAGTCTTGGTCTGACTGCATGCTTTCTCCTCTGACTTTATTCCCCTCCCCTCATCTCTGCTGGCTGGGGACCTGCCTAGTTTCTCCCCTTCAGCTCTTGCTGAAGTTCTTCCTCTGCCTGGAAGGCCCCACATGCTACCTCCTACTCATCCGTGAGGTCTTAGCTAACTAACTGCCCTTTCCTTGAAGGGGCCTCCTCTGATAACCATATCTAAGCAGGGGCTCCCTATTTTCTCCATCTTTTCATCCTGTTGTTCTCTTCTTGGCACTTTTATCAGTTTAAATGTATGTATCTGTGTGTTTACTTGCTCATTGTCTCCCTTACTGACGTGTCATTAAGATAGGAAGCATCATTATCCCTATTAACTAGCACAGTGCCTGGCATACAGGAAGCACCCAGTAAATATTCACTGAATGAAGGAAAGACTGAAGTGGTGTTCTGAAGGGATGACACGGCCATGTGACTGAATTCGTGCCTTAATGGAATCCACTTCTGCCCATGCCTGAGTACAGTGTGTTTACCTGGTATCTGGTGGGTTTGCTGAAAGTATTATTTGCTGTCAGGTTCTCAGAATTCCTCATGCCAGCCTGGTATCGAGTCTTCTAGAAGAAAAATACATACATAATACATAATTCATACATACCTAGTAGGACTTGAATAGCACCCACTTTTGGGGTGGTCCCCAAAAGAGGAGGTCAATATGCCCAGTGCTGCTTGGCTTCCTAGAACACTTTAGTTCTGTACGATGCCAACAGGTTATGGAATATTGTTTGTCAATTCTGGAATGTTTAAGTTATATGTGTGTCTGTCCTCCAGGACTCCTTAGCGGTTTTAATGTTGAGAATCCCCAGGAGTAGGAGATAATGGGCAAGGAAACTTTCTTCCCAGAGATCATTCTCCAGTTACATTCTAGGAAGAGCTATTTTACTTCCAAGTCCACTAAGGAGTTCCCCTAAACTGGGGACTGGGCTTGAGCCCCCAGCAATGCACCTGCCCAAGGAGCTGCAGGGAGCAGGTGGCCCCACCACTGCTGCTAGTGCTGTAGCTTTGCTGAGGTGCCCAGAGTTTTGAAAAGTATCTGCCCCTTTTGGTGCCTGCCTCTCCTTGTATCAGGGGCCCCATACAACTGAAACACATACAACTTCCTCCTTCTCCTCCTGCTGCCTTCTTAGCCCCACAAACTCCATGCTACCTACCCTGAATTTGGAATTTAGCATGCCCATTTCAAGGTCATTTTCACAGCTTTTGGCCTTGGATTTGCAGAGTTTGATGAGGCACATCTTGATTCTCATTATGAGATAATAAAATGATTTAGGACTTGGCACTAGATTGAAAGGAGCAGGTAGAGTTCTTCCTTCATCAAAATAAGACAGCCAGAGCTTTGCCCGGGCAAATTTCCACTCCACGTCTGCATCCTCCTGTGTACAAGGGAAACAACAAGACACCATCAAAGGCCATGGTTTAACAGCCGAGCTAAATCTTGGGGGTGGGGGTGGGGGTGTAGCCTCCAAGTTCTGGAAGCAGATTTCTAAACAGGACTCTGATACACTTGTGGATCCTCACTACAGAGGTACACTGGGGAGTTTGCTCTTGCTAAAACGTTATGCAATTAGTCATTCCAAAAGATCTCCACTTCTTGGATACAACAGGGAAAATAGCAGCCAGTTCATTCTCCTTTATTCTACACTGGGTACTTTTACCAATATTGTCCTCTTGCCTCTAACCAAAGAACAATTCTCATAGCCACTTAATCCTGTTACCCACGAACATCACAGCTCTGCTTAGTTACCACCATCAACTTATTACTCTTTTATTATTATTATTATTTTTTTTTGCAAAGCCTATTTTCTTTTCTTTTTTCTTTTTTTGCATTTCTTTTTTAAAATCTTTATTGTTCATATAATTATAGTTGTTCCTCTTTTTTCCCCCCGTAGCTCCCCTCCTCTCAGTTCCCACCCTACCCTCTGCCCTTAACTCCCCCCCACTGTCCTCATCCATAGGTGTACCATTTTTGTCCAGTCTCTTTCTGCACCTCCAACACCCTTTTCCCCCTGAGAATTGTCAGTCCACTCCCTTTCTATGCCCCTGATTCTATTCTATTCACCAGTTTATTCTGTTCAGATTTTTTTATTCAGTTGATTTCTAGGTTCACCTGTTGATAGATATGTATTTGTTGTTCATAATTTTTATCTTTACTTTTTATTCTTCTTCCTCTACTCAAAGAATGCCCTTCAATATTTCAAATAATCCTGGTTTGGTGGTGATGAACTCCTTTAGCTTTTTCTTGTCTGTGAAGCTCTTTATCTGACCAGCAATTTTACATGATAGCTTTGCTGGGTAGAGTAGTCTTGGTTGTAGGTTCTTGCTATTCATTACTTTGAATATTTCTTGCCACTCCCTTCTGGCCTGCATGGTTTCTGTTGAGAAATCAGCTGACAGTTGTATGGGTGCTCCCTTGTAGATAATTAACTGTTTTTCTCTTGCTACTTTTAAGATTCTCTCTTTGTCTTTTGCCCTTGGCATTTTAATTATGATGTGTCTTGGTGTGGTTCTCTTTGGATTCCTTTTGTTTGGGATTCTCTGTGCTTCCTAGACTTGTAAGTCCATCTCTTTCACTAGGTAGGGGAAGTTTTCTGTCATTATTACTTCAAATAGGTTTTCAATATCTTGCTCTCTCTCTTCTTCTGGCACCCCTATAATTCTGATGTTGGTACGCTTGAAGTTGTCCCAGAGGCTCCTTACACTATCTTCATATTTTTGGATTCTTTTTTCTTGGTTGGCTGTTTTTTGCTTCTTGGTATTTCATATCTTTGACTTGATTCTTGCGATCCTCTAGTCTGCTGTTGGATCTCTGTATATTATTCTTTATTTCAGTCAGTGTATGCTTAGTTTCTAGCTGGTCCTTTTTCATATCCTCGAGGGTCTCACTAAATTTATCGGCGGTCTCTAGAAAATTCTTGAAAAACCTTATAACTGTGATTTTGAACTCTATATCCAGTCTTTTGCTTTCCTCCATTTCTGTCATTTGTGATCTGTTTCTTTGTCTCTGCATTTTGACTGCTTCCCTGCATTAATAGAGTGGCTTTCTGTGCTAGGTGTCCTATAGGGCCGAGTGGCTCAGCCTCCCCAATTACCTGAGGTGGACACTCTTGGTGTACTGCTTTGTAGGCTTTGTTCACAGTCTTGTTGTAGCTAAGCCTTGATTGTTGTTGGTATCACTGGGAGGAATTGACCTCCAGGCCACTTGGCTGTGAGAATCAGCTGTGTCTATCGTGGGAGAACTTCTGTGCTGGAGACACCCTTATGGGGCAAGACTTGCTTCAGTGGGGCTTTGGTGCTCACTGAGTCTGCCCCCTGAGTGTGTCCCTTATGGATCTGAGGAATTGTAATCTGAGTGGTCCTGCTCTGACCACTGGGTACACTGGCTCTTGGATCTCTAAGGAGATGCTATTTTAGCTTCTGCCTGAGGCTACCCAGCCTTTTATATGCAAAAGCCTCTGCATATAAGCTTGTGTGGGGTGGAGTCTTGGGGAATCAACAGGGCAGAGCAAACAGTTATGGCTGATTCTCAGCCCTGCACTAAGAGGCACCGTGTCTCAATGTCCCTCGGCACCGCAGAGAGAAAGCCGCTCTGGAGTTCCTCCTGGTGCCAGACAGTCCAGCTTCTCCACGTATGAGTCTGGATCCCCAGAAACTTGCCCGGAACTGGAGTTCAGAGCCTTTGGGAGCTTGTGACTCCCTCCGGATTTAAAAAGACAACCACAGTTGCCAGCCCTTTCCGCAAGCCCTTTCTGCGCGCCTCTGAACCTCTGCACTTTACTTCTGCATCTCCTCTGAGTCTTAGTCTCTTTCTAGTTGTAAAATTTCCACCCAGCCAGCCTTCCTGTGGGTCTGGGTGGTGTTCGTTTTTTCTTTTCATTGTGGTTTTGAAATGGTTGTGCAAGGCAGCAATTCCTGGTGTTTACCTATGCCACCATCTTGGTTTCTCCTTCAACATATTACTCTTTTAGAGCAGCATTGCCCCACAGAAATACATGAGCCACAAAGGTGGATCACATAGGTAAACTTACTTTCTAGTCACCACAATATAAAAAGTAAAATGGGACAGGTGAAATTAATTTCAGTGATATATTTAATCCAGTAGACTCAGGATGTTATCATTTCAATAACTAATCATTATAAAAATTATTAATGAGTTATCGCACATTTTCTCATATTGAATCTTAGAATCAGTGTGTATTTTGTACTTACGGTTCATCTCAACTTGGACTAGCCATGCCTCAAGTGTTCAGTAGGTACATGTGGTAAGTGGCTATCATATTGGACACCACAGCACATTTCTTACTGAGTATTTTCTACTGGTTAGAATGCTTCCAGGGAAGGTGCTAAGAGATTCTGCATATGTAATTCAAGGGGAACAAACCTGACTATGGTTAGGCCATAGTAACTATGACTTAGTAATAATTACTTTAGTTATAGTTGTTACTATAATAACTGTAATTACCCCCTTCCCTGGTGGTGGTGGTAGATTGAAACCCCAGATCTGTTACTTCTGAGTTGGTGTCAGTGCCTGATGCTAACTGGGCTTCCAAGTGGGAGCAGGTGTGTTCTGTAAGCAGGCTTCTTAGGGGATAGAGGCATTGGATTTGGGATCATGCAGACCTGGGCTCACAACCCCTTACTACTAGCTGTGTGACTTTAGGCAAGGACCTGGGCTCTGGAGATGCTGCTGCTTCCCTCTCATAGCCCTGAGGTTGGCATTGAGTATGTGCTCTAGAAGTGGGGGTATCCTCTCCACACAGGCCTTGGTTACAGTCAAGCATCTGTGTGAGGTTGCAGGGATGTGCCATGAGATAGAAGGACGTCACCAGTAGGTGTGGTCATTTTGTTTGCTTTTGCTGAGACCCCATCAGCGCCTGGTCTGTGGGACATCCTTTTAGACTGAAGCTTTGTGAGGGCAGGGGTCACTCCTTGTACAACAGAGAGGTGTGACAGGGACACTCGACCTGAGAGGAATGGTGATATAGTGGTGGGAACGTGGGTTTTGGAGCCCTCCTGGCTCTGTTCCTTATAGGCTGTGTCCCCGTGGCAGGTGATTTAGCAGCTCTGGGCCTCAGTTTCCTCATCTGTAAAATGAGGATAATGATACCTGCTTCATAGGTTGTTGTGAGAATTAAAGGAGTTAATGCCTGAAAAACACTTAGTGTCAGACTGTTGGTAAATCCTCAGTAAATAATATTAAAAAAAACTTTTAAATTCATTTTAGAGAGGAAGGGAGAGGGAGAAAGAGATAGAAGCATCAGAGATGAGAAACTACTACTTATTGGCTGCCTCCTGCATGCCCCCTACTGGGGATTGAGCCCGCAGCCCAGACACGTGCCCCTGATGGAACTGAACTCGGGACTTTTCAGTGCACAGGCCAGTGCTGTATCCACTGAGCAAAACTGGCTATGGCAATGCTATTTTTTACCTCTAGAGCTTACCACAGTGCGTAGTGTTCAACCGTCAGGCATTTAGCAAACATTTATAGAGCACCTACTATTATTCTGGCATATGCTCGGTACGCACTGGGGATGACAATCCCTGCCCTTGTAAACACACACTCTGGCAATGACATGAGTATGTTAAACAGTACATCAGCTAGACTTTTACCTAGTGTTGTGCTAAGAGGCTTGGTAGGCTCTGGGTATTCAGGCCTGAGGCCTGGCCCTGGGGATCAGGGAAGGCTGTCCCGATGACTGGCATTTGAGCTGAGATCCAAGGGATGTGTAGTTCCCAACCAGGTCAAAGTGTGGGTGGGCTGGGAGGTGGAGAGAGTGGGAGTTAATTAGTAGGAGAGGCAGTAAGAAGTGTAAACAACTCTTGAGACAACTTTCTCAAAAGTTGGCAGTAATGAGCAGGAGAGGAAGAGATTGAGAGCTAGAAAGTGAGATTGAGGGAGGATTTTTTTGTAGTTACCTTTTAAGATCCAGAGACTTACTTAAATGCTGACAAGAAGGACTAGATAGAAAGGGAGAGGGTGATGATGCATATGGAGTCAGGATAATGGTGGCTCCTAAGTAGACGAGGGGGCAAGGAGCCAGGGCTCGTGGGCAGCCTGATTGGATAGAGAAGGAGGGCAGGTGGGGCAGAGCGTGGGGAGGGGGACTGTGGATTTGGACAGTAGATACTCAAGATCTATTGACTTGAGTAAGTAAGTGTTCTCATGGAAGGCTATATAAATATATACTCTACCAAAATTCAGTGTGATGTTGAGTAGTGGGCACTTTCAAGAGGCCTTATTCCACTTCTTGTGTTCCTGCACACACACCGCCAGTGAGATGGGTGGGGGACGAGGACGCTCACCTGATAAGAGAAGTGTGGGCTACAGTGAGCTCTGTCCATCTTGTGTCATCACACTGTTGGGATAACTTTACAAGCCACAGGGTTGCCCAGAACTAGTAGGCATCAATAACATGGCTTTACATTTCACATTCTTTTGGACCAAAGCATGATATGCTTGTTAGGATGGGGCCAACCATCTCAGGCAAGTGGTACAGAGACCCACAGATTACTAGGCACCATCTGGTTTCTCTTACATATGGGAAAACTGAGGCCCAGAAGGGCAGGGAGGACTAGTTAGCAATAGCTCATCCACATAGGTGACCAAATAGGCATAGCACTTTCAAAAAAGATGTTTCTCAACAGATGCTGCATTTTCTCAGGGGGAGGGTACACGGAGGGTGGGGAGGATGGGAGGAGAAATGAGGGCTTCAGGGCCTAGCTTATCTCTGCCTTTCACCTCTTGCCTCTTTTCCTTGTCTAATCTATCACATCGTTTGACCCCTCTCTGTGTTGTTCCTACTATTTAGCGTACTTTTTCTTTGGAGGGCATTATGGACCAAATATGTCTTCCTAAAATTTATATGTTGAAACTCTAATCCTCTGTACATTAGAATGTGACTGTACTTGGAAATAGGGCCTTCAAAGTGGTAATTAAGGTTAAATGAAGTTATAAAGACGGGACCGTAATCTAGTATGACTGATGTCATTATAAGGAGAAGAAGATACACCAGAGATGTATGCACAAAGAAGAACGAGCATGTGAGGACAGAACTAGGAGGCAGCCACCTGCAAACCCAGGAGAGGCCTTAGGAGAAAACAGCCCTGCTGACACTTTGATCTTGACTTCCAGCCTCCAGAGCTGTGAGTAAATAACTTTCTGTTGCTTAAGCCACCCAGTCTGTGTATTTTGTTATGGAAGATCTAACTAACTAATACATGGAGGTCTTTATTTTTTTCTATGTGAGAAATACACAAGAAATTGTTTCTTATAAAAGATTTAAGTGCAGAGATATAACAAGCACATGTGAATGTCCCTTTCAAAACTTCTCTCTCTTACTACCTTCCCCAGAAGGTGTGGTATCTTTTCTCTATCTTTCTCTACTTTTCATATATATTCACATTTGCATGTAAATAAGATTTACTTATATTCTTCTATAACTTGCATTTTCTCACTCAATATTATAGGAATTTTGCTATGTCAGCATAAAGTTTTTCTCATTGTATATATAGTATTATATGCAGTATCCTAAAATCTATACTATATTACAGTTTATTTAAAGATTCTAATATTGATGAAGTACTTGCAAGTTTTTCTTTAATGAAAAACTATGTAAAATCATATTTCTGCATGGATCTATTTCTAGAATTGGAATTATTGCATGAAAGGGTTAGTGCATTTTATTTTGTTTTAATTTTTAGTTCATTTATATAACTTTACAATAAATAAATCAATAAGATGATTTCTGAAACACAAAAAGGTATAAATGGAAAGGCATCCAACAACCTTTGTCCTTTAGCACCACCTCTTAATAGTACCCTGCTGTGCATCTGTCAGGTACTCTTTCAGGTTTTTTTTCTTCAAGTACTTATACAATCATAAATTAATATGTATTCCCCTCTCTTCCCTTCTTACACAGAGTACACCATGTATATTGTTCTGCAACTTGATTTTGTTCACTTATCACTCTGTCTTAAAGGTTCCACCAAATCAGTGTATAGAGAACATCACCATCCTTTTTTAAACTGCACAGTATCTCACTGTTGAGATGCATCATAATCTATTTATTTAGATTCCTGTTAATGCTCATTTAGTTTATTTTTAATTTCTTGCTGTTCTAAACAAAGCTTCAATCAATAGATTATGGTTTATGCATTTTAATTTTGATGAATGCTTCCTGGTACATTCTCTCGACTTCCTTATCTGTTTGGCAGGATTGTATTAGTCTCTGAATGGCCTTCAGGCATCACCTCTGCAAGCTTCCTATGGCCAATGGCCAATCATAGTCTCAGCTTTGTACCTTCTGCACCTTGTAGGACTTCTTTGGGTGCACTGGCCCAAGACACTACAATTTGTTGATTGACATGTTTGTGTGTGTGTGTTTTTTTTTTTTTTTTCACTGAACTGAGTTCTTCAAAGGCACGGACTGTATCTTAATCATTTCTGTATTATCATGCCTACCACAGACATGGCATACAGAAAGGAATTAATAAATACATGTGAGAGGCAGAATGGAATGTGGGCTGAAAGATACAGTTATTTTGATTTGCTGTGAGTCACCTGTATGCTTGTGGGGAAACATGTAAAAAAGTAAAGAGTCATGAACCTGAGTCTTTCTGCCTTTGTTGGGTCATTTTTTTAAATTTTGTTTTATTGCTTAAAGTATTACAAAGAGTGTTAAATAAGTCTCCATTTTTTCCCCTTGACCTTCCCCCTTTTGGGCCATTTTATGTGTGGTGCCCACTATGCCATGTGGCAGGTGACAGGAGTGCTTCTTGGAGCAATCCAGGAAGAATGAATGCCTGTTTGCTGCTTTGGCTTCACATTAAAAACACATGGGGGTTCTAAAATCATTACCTTCATTGCTGAAAACAGCAGTGTAAATTGAACCAAGGCAGAGAGAGGATTTTCCATTAATGGTCTTACCTCAATTTCCTGATAGGAGTTGTTGATCATGGCTATTAGCATATTGAGCAGCACTACCACCATGGTGACGTTATAAACGCCATAGAGAACATAGCCAATGTTCTCAATAAATTTGTGGTCATATTTCAGCACCACTGAGATCACTTCAGACAAACCAAAGATGGACCAAAATAAGGTTTTGAAACTTTCTTCAACCCTGCAAGGAAACAGTCATTTCAGGCCGTTTGTATCAGCTAATACTTTTTACACAAAAGTTGCTATTACCTAGACTTCAGTGGTTAACCTTGAGTGGGGCTGGGGCTGGCTGGTAACGCCTGTATTCTGAAATAATGAGATATTCAGATTCCTAAGAACATTTGGAAAAAGTATTATAAAAGGCAGGTTCTTTCTTTTCATTCAATCCATTTATTTGGGCTACTGATAGTAGTATCATTTTTATCTTGTAATTAAACATTTAAAATTAAACACCAGGACAAATATTTATTCTAATGCAAATTATTTTTCTCAAGAAGCACACTCTTCCTTCAGTAGTTTGAGACTCTTCTCAGACTACCCAGTCCCATATGAAAGGAAGAGGATGGTGTCTGCTGATGAAGCTGGCATCACTGGTTACTGGGACTTGCTGGGCACTTGACACAGATCATCTCACTTAAGCCTTATAACCACTTCTGTGGTGGGCTCGCTTATTACCTCCATTTTACAGATGGAACCACTCACGCTCAGAGCCCATGTGTCTTGCCTGGAAAGGAGGATGCAAATCCAGGTGTGTCTGAGTTTAAAATAGTGTGTACTTCAAACCACTATCCTTTCCCACCCCCTGGCCCTGTGGACTGAGGCCAGCCACATATATCAAGTCCTCCAGATTTGAGTTGAATGATTAGGAATGAAAGTGGGGAGTTTAGTGAGTCCATATTGTTGCAGTTTGCTAGGTCAACACCCAAACGGCACCCTGCAGCTCACTCAAAGTAGTTACTGCATGTGCGTTGAGGAAAGTTGGGGGAACACCTGGCATTTAGAACACTCCTCTTTGATGCTCGTGAGATTTTGGAGTTACCAAAGTACACTGGTTTTAAGAGGAATATCCAAGCACATTTCACACTGTACTTTGTGGTCCTGACCCTGTATTAGTTTTATGACCTAGAACCTAATCGGAAAGCTGGATTTTGGTTGGGTGGTTTAGAACATGCTCTTGCATCTGATAACATTTGAATGGCTGAGCAGCTCTTTTAGTTTGCACCCGGATTTCTCATATCATTTATGAGAAAGCACTTCTGTTTTTCTCTTTAACATTTCAGGTTTTCTACACTCACCCACAAATGGCCAGGATGAGCTAGATTAAAAAAAAAATCAGGGTTTCTTAAGGATTGGTATTTATTTGACAAGATGTACAAAAATACTGGTACTTACCACATTGGTTAAACATTTCACTCTGACTCGCATGAATGTTCTGCTCTCCTGTGTGTGAGTGTGAGAGGGCGTAGGTGTACGTGTGTGTCTAGCCAGCTGTTTGGCTCTATGCACCACTGTCTAAAAACTAAATATTGAAGTGTTTTTTTGTGGTCAGTATTTGTTTTTGTTTTCCTTTAAAAATATGAGTTTGGAATATTTAATTCTTTTTAGCAAGAAAGATTTCATTGGAAGTTTGGAAGTAACCACTAGGTAATAAGCCATTATTTTAGAGCTCTAGCTCCTGAGGCTATTTTGAGAAAGAGGGAAAACTATTTCCTCATGCAGGATGTAGCTTCCATTTGTGTAAAAAAGATGCTGTTCCGAGTGGGGGCCTGGCTCACTGCAGGCATGGTCTCCATTTAGAAGCAACCTTTTGGGTATCACCCTAGTAGGAGGGAACAATGGCCCCACACCAAACCACAGAAGCTAGGATGTGAAGTCCCTGACACTTGTTTCCTTCCTGGTGGATCAGGTAGAATCTGGAGGACACTCTGTAGAAATGTGGGGCTGGGCCAACAGGTACTGGTCTAGGATTGTGCACTTAGACGACAAAGAGTCTAAGAAATGGGTCTGCGAGACATTTTACAGAGATTCATCTTTCCTTTCTTACCTTGGAAAGCCCCACAAACATTTGGCTGACACAATGAAGCAAGCAATTATAGAACACATCAAAGGAAAGCCTTCTGAATTCTCATTAGGAAAATGCCTAGGTTCAGTCTGTATTTTTTCACATTGCTTCTTGCTATGATTTTTCCACCAAGCTCTTATTTATCCTTAGTGCCTTCTCTTAGGCATTCTATGTCAACAATCTGAAGGAGGCAGAGCTGGCCCATTAAGCTGTACATGTTCCAGTAATAAAATATTTATAGATCCCTAAACCTAGGCCCAAGCCTCTCCTCCACCACTCCCGCCCTTTGCTCCCTCCCCCCTCTGAGGCTTGGAATTATTGTCTGGCTTCTAGTTAATCTTCAAACTGGTTTTATTTCTATTCTATAGTTTAAGGATTAGCCTCTAGACTTGAATTTGACCATGACCTCCAGGAGAATCTAATTACAAGAGGCCTGGCCCAAGCACTTTGGGATTGCCAGAGCGAGAGGAACTCCCTTGGCATCTTACCTGGCAGGAAGGGGTCTTATCCAAACAAAGAATGTGTTTTTAACAAGCTCTTCTAACCACTAGGGGATATCTATAGCCCTTGCTTCCTCTTGTTATGGGTCAAAATGAGTTTCAGTAAGAAATATCTTTAAAAAAAGCAGAGTCCATTGGTTTGAATAATCCAAAATGACTAGATTCACCATTGTCATCTCTTGGATCTTTCATTTATACCCACACCTCTTTACAAGGACATTCAGTGGACTAACAGAATATACTAGTTTTCTTGTTGTTTCTCAGAGGGGACCTTATGGACTGAGTTATGCCCAATTAGCTGGGCTAAGTTGTGGGCAATTAAATATTTTATTCATAGCTTAGAACATAACTAAAATAAATTCTGAACAGAATTGAAGAATTCAGTGTTTCCAAATTACATGAACAAACTAAAACATTTATGTTTATATAATCTTGGTCTGTGAGAGATTTCATAAACCGCAGAGGGAAAGAAATGCCCCAATCAAACTTGTATACATAAAAAACATAAGTAAAAATGTAAGTTAAAAAAAACTAAGGGAGGAACGAATTTGCAATACATATGACAATAGATGATGTCTTTCTTACATAAAGAGCTCTTATAAATCAATATGAAAATGTCAGACATCCTAGTAGAAAGAAGGAGAAATATCCATGAAAACTTGATGTTTTTCTGGTGACAATAAGTAACTTGATATGCCCAATAATTAATTTGAAATGTCATGCCTGTGGCGTCTTCTGGCAGAGTATGTAGCAGGAAACAAATGAAACTTCTCTTCACTGCCCTGAGAGGGAAAAGACTTTTGTTCACTTTGACCTTGGAAATCTATAGTAATTATTCTCAGAGAGAAGCTGGCCTCAAATAGAAGGCAATAGTACATTACTAATTTCAGGAGTTTGGGCATTGGAGCTAAACCCAATGTTTTATGAGGTTAGGATGCTCTGAGTCATGTACTAATTAGCACCACACATTTTAGGAGCTATGGGACTCAGAGCCCGGGATTGTCTTTCAAGAAGAAAGTATCTTGCAGTTGTCTTCCTTGCTATTCACCAGGAAGCCATTTGTCTCACAAAAGGCCCCCACTGTCAACTAGCTGGTCTCAAGGCTTAATTTAAGGTTCTTTACTGATAAGGAAGGCAGCCACTGGTTCTACATTATCTTCCCATCCACTCTGGCTAGCTACAGAGTTTGCCACAGATTCCTCCAATTGTGTCAATCATGGGAATCTTCACAGAGATAGCTGGAGGCAGAAGAACAGCAAAGGTTCGTGCGTGGGTTCAAATCCCAGCTCCAACATGTATTGCCTTGTGTGCTTGGGCATGTTACAAAACTTGTTTGAGTCTCAGTTTACTCATCAGTGAAATGGGATAAATGTGTGTTATTAAGTTGCTGTGAAGGTTTACATGAGCAATCCATGTAAAGTACATAGTAAGAGCCCAGTAAATGTTAGCTATTATTTTTATTAATTTGTTTGTCAAATATTCACTGACCTCCCAGGTATTGTCCAGGTTATAAGGGTACTCTGCTGCCCATGTGAGGATCCCAGTCTCAAGCATGCCCCCAAGAGTGAGTGAATGCTATAAGGAAGTATAAGCAAGGGCTCTCTGTTCGCCTTGCCTTATCTTACTGGGGAACACATAGAACCCCATCAGCTCCTCAGGTGCTTCCACACAGGACTGAGTGGAGTTAATAAATCAGTGGCCTACTGACTTTTCTGAACAACCCCCATGTTCCTTCCTATCTGCAAAGATCATCACAAACCCTTGATTTCATGTAAATCCTCTCTGCTTTCTCCAACTCTTGATGTCTTTCAATATTTGAGATATACTCCATAGGCCACCCTGGCATAGAAGCGCTCTTAATGAATAAAAGGGGAAAGTGCCTATGAGTGATGTTGAATAGAGCACGATTCACCCCCCCCCCTAGTGGATGGGGTGTGTGTTGGGGTGGGGAGGGTAGGTAGGTTAGAGCTGATTTGTCAAGCAGAAGGCAGGGAAGTGGTAATCAGTTCTTTACCAGATCTGTGTCACCTGCCTAATGGGACTTTAATAACAGCTTGCTTAAAGAGGCAGTCGTGTATGAGAACAAACTGATCAACAAGGCGACTGTTTGGGAGGATTGTTAAAAAATTGCTGCTGCTTCAGAATGCCATGACGCCCTTCCTCCAGCATCATGACATTCTCTCTCTCTCTCCTCCCCCAAACAGTTAAGTTCAGTTACCTACCCAAATCTGCACATAGCAGGGTAAAATTAAGCAGGAGGGGTCAACTCCCAATAGACTGTTTCTCAGTAGCAGGAGTTGGGCAAGAGTTCTGCTGAAGCAGAAACACTGGACACCTGCCACTGAGCTGGGAAATGATAGAAGATGCTTGGACCATAGAGCGACTCTGTGAGATGGCCATGCTTCTCTAATGCCCAGACTGGCGACTGAGAGCAGTAGGACCAGGCTTCAGGAAGGTCAGGAGAAGAGAATGAGGCTCCAGAGAAAGTCTGAACCTCACCCCTGCTATGCCCTGCTATGCCCTGCTAACTTGTATGCTCTTGGTTTTCACTTCTTGTTTTTTATAGGACCATAAGTGAAGAGTTTGGCCAGCAATTTTTACCCTTTGTCATCTCATGGCATATATAAACTCATTACTAAAATTCTGTAGCACACCCAAAAAAATTTTTTTGGCTGATAAAAAATAGGTATAATTTTGATTCATTCACAACAGATGGCTATTGTTGTATTGGGTGTCCTTTTTTTTGGTTGTTTAATAATTTAAGGGAAAAGAGGTCAGTGCCCCAGACTAAATAGTTAGGTATTACATATTTTAATAATTTCTGAATTATTAGCTGGAAATCACTGATTTAGACAGTGCAGAAGTAGAGGAGTCTGGCCCCAGAATCAGTGCCAAGGAACCTGGATGCACAAAGCCTGAAGCCCGTACAGCCCAGATTTATTCATCCTGAGGACCAAATTCTTCCTCCAGTAGCCTGGTTACTTCTCGAGGGTAGAGCTATGCTTTCTTCACCTTTGAAACTCCAAACCTAGTCTAGATTTTGGCTCACTGAAGGCACTGGTTAAGTTCAGTGTCCATTGAATGAATGAATAAATCCCTGATGCACATTTTGGCTTCTTGGATCCCAATCCCCGTGTCACCTAGTCCAGGTAGGGCTCTGGTGAGGCAGAGTACAGGCTTTGAAGTTAGGTAAACCTGGGTTTCACTGTGAGCTTTTGGTCAAATAACTCTGTGCCCTTTTTAAATTTTTTTTATTCTAGCTGTAAAATGGAAAAACAATCTCTGCTTCATAAGGTTGTCATGAGGATTAAATGAGTTAATAGAATGCTTGTGAAGTGCATAAAATACTTCCTGGCACATAACAAATGTGTGATAAATGTTACTAATTTTATTACCAGTATTCATATTTTTTCTTTCTTAACTGCAATTGGCTCCAGCATCAGGGCAAAAGACTCTTCTATCCTACAATCAATTCTCAGAATAATCCTTTAGAAATATGAATCAGATCCTGCCCCTCTTCTCTAGTGGCTTTCCATAGGCTAAAAACTGAACTCAGTCAACTAGCTCAGGCCTCAAGGCCCTGGGTAATCTGAGTCCTCCCGCCTCATAAGCCCACAGCAGCAAGGCACTCCCGCTTCTGTGCCTCCCCCGTTCCTCTGCCTGGAATGCCTTTTCCCTTTCCCTCCACACGATCACTCATTTTTCTCATCCTTCAGGCTTTAACTGATTGTCACATGCTCAAGGAGGCCTTCTCTGACGGTTGTGTCTGAGGAAGCCCTCTCCTAATTCTTCTTTTGTATAGTGTTTTGTTTTTTTCTTAGCTCTCAGCACTTAACCCGTTTATTTAAAAAAATTTTTTGAGGTCTCTTTTCCCTGTTATCACATTCATGGAGGAATAAGAGCAGGGCCTGCTCACTTGCTCACTGTTCTGTCATCAGTACCCAGAACAGCGCCCAGTTCATAGTAGGGACTCAGTAAACATTTTTGTCAATGAATGTTTGAATTCTGGGAAAATGAGTGCTCAGATTCACCCAAGAACTGTCTCTTCTGATAGCTCTTTATAGCTAACCCTGGACAGTTTAGTTTCCTGTCCCTCTGTCACTTTGAAGAATGTCAGTTTAAACCTAAGTTATATCCTAAAACTGAATTTTAGTGAATTAAAAGGTAGGGATCTCTTCCCTTTAGGAAGGCTACTGTCAGTCTAAGAAAAAGGACTTGGGGAAATGCCTGAGAACATGCTGTGAAAACATCCAAAAGGGCACATTTTCAGTGTATCATCAGTTCTTTTCCCTCAAAACTTTGTGGGCTCTTAGCCTGTTCCAGAAGCTCAAAGGTACCAGGCTTTTAAAATTCATGTCATGAATAAACATGAGGAGAGGGTATAAACAAACTTTATAGGATAGTAGAATACCTTTTGGTAGCAGGCATAATCATTCTCCTAAAGTTGCCCAGGAGCCCTGGCCAGTGTTTAGAGCGTTGGCCCGCGCACCAACGGGTCACAGAATCAAATTCCCAGTCAAGGGCACATACCTGAGTTGCAGGTTTGATCCCTGATCCTGGTTGGGGTGTGTGTGGGAGGCACCCAATCGACAACTCACTCTCTCTCTTCCTCTCTCTCCTTCTCTCTCCCTCTCTCTCCCTCTCCATCTCTACCTCTCCTTCTCTCTCCTTTCCTCCTCCCCCCCTCCTCCTCCCATCCTCCTCTTCTTCTTTACTTCCACTCTCTCTAAAAATTAATGGAAAAAAAATCTATATTTTTATCACTTATTGTACTTGTTGGAGAGTTATGTTAAGATAAGAACTTATGTTAGCCCCAAGGTATATATATATATATATATTGACACACAAAGGCCATTTCTAGCTGCTCAGCCTCTCAGCCTGACCTGTGATTTCCTCCATCAACCTCAGTGCTGACTTCTCTGTGCTGATTTGTCCACTGAAAATGGGCATAGTAAACTCTATAATTCCCCCTAAACCCTTATGCGTTACTTGAATGAAAGGCGAGATTATAATTTTCAAAATATAATACAGTATGATAACACATATATCAGAGGTGCTCATATTTCAACACTGAAAAATGTGTCCTCTATAATGTGAACATGGCTGATTCCATTCTACATCCCATGTAGGCCACAGTCGTGTGATGCCAGGAACTTTCCCTGGTTTCTCTTAATTGGCCATGAGTGAGTCTCCGAGGGCAGACAGTGTACCCTATCCTTGGCTGCCCAAGCAGGACCTCTTGTACAGATAGTCCTTCTTAGGGGTGTGGTTCTTTGCTGTAGGGAGTCCCCTCTGACTCGTCACTTCCTTCTGGATGTCTCTAGGCCTATATGGCTCCCCTGACTATCTCCCTTTTTCCCTTTCTTGGGCTAGAGAAATCTCAGGCTCTTGTTTTCTGCTTGCCAAGCACAATATGTCATTTTTAAAGAACCATTTACCCCTTCAGCAAGTCTCCATTTGGCCCTCAGTGCTGAGAATGGGGTCCTCCTTCTCAAGGCCCCACTATTCCTCCAGTCCTTTAGGACATAGACTATACACAGGCTCCTGAGAAGTGGGTCTGTTTGTCTTCATTTCTGTTGGAAATGGGTCCCGGAGAAGGCCAACCCCCCTGTCCCTTTCCTTATCACGAGGGACCTCGTCCTCCTCCCCATCATACTCTCCTTGATTCCCTCCCCAAACCCTGGAGCCTTCCCAATGTCAAAACCCCACATTCAGGCCATCACCACGTCCTAGCCACTCTATCCTCCTCAACATCCCTGCTCCATCTCCCGTTCTCCATCACACTGCCACTCCCTTAGTTCGGGCTTGCATTTCTTTCACCAGCTTCCTGCCACAGTCTCATAATAGATCTATCTCAGCATCTTTCAAGTTGCTTTATTTTAGAACATTTTCTCAATTGGTAACATGCCCCCATTCCTGTGACTATTTAGCATCTGTCTTCCCAACCAGTCTGCAAGTTCCATGAAAGGAGGAGCCATGACTATTTTGCTCGCCATAAAATCGCCGGCACCAAGTGTGGGCCATGCAAGGGCTCCTCCTCCTACCCTCTTGAGCCCAGTTGCCACAGTACTGTCTCTGAAGGCAGATCTGATTTCACTCCCTCTTGTACACAAAGCCTTAGTGGAGAGCTAACACCCTATCAGGACGAACTTCACTGGCTCCTGCTGAGTTATCTGATTTTACCTTCTGCCATTTCCCCAAACTCTTGCCTACTTGCCTCCTTTTTCTTTTCCTTTTTACAAAAGTTTATTCTTAAATGTACAACAAGCTCCAAGATTATATTTCATTCTAGCTGTAGGTGGCAGCAGATAGTAGGGCAGGGAATCCTGATGTTTAGACCGGAATGGAATTAAGGATCACCATGGCTTAGACACAAAAAGCAGCTGACTTTTTGGCAGATTTCTTAATTCCACTGTGGCTCGTGGCCCTTCCATGTGCCCCTCAGTTTGAGCTGCTCATATTTCTTCTCCTCTTTTTGTTTCTGCTCCAGTGCCTTATCTGTCTCCTTGACCTGCTTCTTGCCACCTTTGTGGCCAGACATGGAAACAGCTTTTATTTTTTTTAAAGAAAATTTTTGTACCATGAGGCATTGAAACATCTGAGCACATCAGTATCTGGGTGGTAAGGCAGCTACTTTCTCCTTCACTTAAAACAAAACAAAAAAGAAGCCGGCCCTGCTTATTTACACTTCGCACAGGTTGGGATATCCTCCTAGTCATCCTCAAAGACCTTTTTAAGGGTCATTCCCTCCATGAAGCCTTCCTTGACCTTGCCAGACAAGAGTCCAGCGCTTCTTCCTCATTGTGTTGCCCTTTTGAGGATATTTTTGATTAGAAAAGTCTCAACTCAGCTATGCTGTGAAGCTATCTCCATAATAGCTGATGCTTGCTTTTTTTACTTTTCCGACTCCCCTACTTGTTTAAGAGATTCTTAGGGATGAGAACATTGTTTTATTAACCTCAATGACCCCAGAGCCAAACATAGAACTTGCCATTGGATAGCTCCTCCATAATATTTGTCAAATGAATGTAGAGTAGAAAGTTGCTTTACCTAGGGGACAGTCGTAGGCTGCATATTTAGTGTTGAGATATGTAGAATCACCAGGTTCTCATGATAATCAATAATCTGAATTTAGTATGCTGTTTTTTAGAATAGCCACAGGAGAGCTATTGTAAAGACACCCAGCTTCTACCTCTGGTGTGGGAAGTGGGGGGAATTTCTGGTCAAAAGGTGGAGGATGGGCTTGGAGTCATGCAGATCTGGGCTCAAATCTTCTTTTTGGTTCTGTAATCTCGGGCAAGTCCAGCATCTCTCTTAGCCTCAGTTTCCTGGTAGTAAGATCTGTGTCATTCCATTGTTAGGTGTATCAAATGGGAAAACAGCACATGTGTTTATCACAAATTGTTCAACAACAGCATGGTGCAGGGGTCCTGAGGTGGCTAGCATGGACAGAGTCTTCCTCAGCCCCAGTGCCCCTTCAGGTTCATTGGAGCCAGCCCCTGAGTTGGGGGCACTAAACCAGTGCCTTCTCTCCCTGTTGGGCATATGAATCTGAGTCTGGAAATTTTCCATAACTGTCATGGAAAATAGAAGCTTCTAATTTTTGCCTAGCACCGCTGAAGCTCCTTCCATTAAAAAGATTCCTGGGAGATAGAATAACCTTAGGAAAAGTATTATTTTTTATTAGAAAAGTCTCAACCCAGCTATGCTGTGAAGTGCCTCCATAACAGTCTGTGGAAAAGATTGGCTGGGATTATCTTTGAAGAGTCAGGGCCCACATTTAACCTCTAATCAGAAGTAAGTGGGGGAGGCCAAGTTTACCCAAAGAGAAGACAAGGAGCCCATCATGGGTCCCCCCGATCCTGGGTGTTCTTGGTCACATATGTGTACTTGATCTGCAATGGTCACCAATTGGATGGGTATAAAGAATGCCATCTTTTCATGTGCATTTTCTCACAGCGGCATTTCATTAGTGGGCCAAGGAGTTTTTGTCTCTCCTTTTCTAACACTTATTACCGACTGCTGGGATCCCAAGATTTCCGTACAGTCTCTAAGCAGAAAAAATCCTTGCTTTATGAGATATGTCCATTCCAGCAAAGTTGACTATAAAACAAAACACCAAAAACCAAATCCTATTTGTCTACTGATTTCCATGATAAAATTGAAGATATAGTCCCATTTAGAACAAAATTCCTAATAGTTGGAATTGAGAGCTTTTCTTGCAGGCTTTCTGAAAGAAAGTGCATTCTCAGGCAGATTTCTTTTCACATCATCACCCTGGCCTTAGGATACTTGATTTTGTACTCTGAGAGCATGAAACATACCTGGACATCTCCTTCCCGCGGGTCATTTGCAGTTTCTAGTGGAAGTGAGTTGGAGACAGTGAGCTGTTAGCAGGAGCACTGTTGTGTCCAGGCAGCCCCATCCCTGCTCTTCCCTTCAGGTTAGCCTCCTACACAGAAGCGGCTGTGAAGCATGACCCAGCCCTTTGAGAAAACCGTTGATTCTGAAGTGAAAGGAGCTGAAAGATGGGGAAATGCTTATAGGATCTGACTCCAGAGCTCTCTTTTTTAATGCAGAGCTGAGACTGGTCTCCACCTCCCTATCTGAGTAATGATGAGGTTGAGTCAGATCAGTATTTCTCATTGCATGGTCCTAAGACCACCTGAATCAGAATCCCCCAGTAGCTTGTTAATGCAGGCTTCTAGGCCTTACGTGGAACTTGAAGGGGTAGAGCTTGGGAAGGCCCAAGTTTAGCCATCTCCCCAGATGATTCTGGTGTGGTTTGAGAATCATTGATCTCAATCAAGACTGCTCAGACGGTGTGTTTATCCATCGTGTGGCAGATTCCGTTCAATCTGTTTTCTTCTTACACCCTCCTTGAGGTCTGTGAGATGAGGGATGGGAATTTGAGTGGGGATGGAGGTATGTGATTCCAGAACTGGAATACAATGGGGATTAGGGCAGGGCTTGGCTGAGGGTTGGGGGTCTGCCATTGGTAGAGAAACCTTTCCTTTTATCCCAGGATGTTCCTATGTCTCTCATCTGGGAGTACTCTACTGGGTGGGTTTAAGTAGGAGCGGCTTTTGTGAGCTGACCTGGGACTGCACCCCTAGGGTGAACAAGGTTCCTATAAGATAGCTCTGTTAGTTCCTAATAGATGGATTGCAAAGTGGACTCCTGAACAGTTTTTAGGAACCTAAGCTGTCCTTGAACATATCAGGGGTGAGTTTTGGGGTGGGGTGGGGGTCAACAATGGGGCAAGAGTACCTACACTATGCTCCCGGCCAAATTTCCTTTCTGTAGGACTGTGTCTTCCAACTCTGTAAGACTATCTTTCCCTATAAGCTCAAAAAACCCCCCTGTGGGTGGGCCAAAGGGAAGATCCTGAGCTGGGAAGGGCAGCCTGGGCATGGGCCACTATGAAGCAAACATTCACCTGAGAAGGGTCACTGGTCTTTATCATCAGCTTAGCTGATTCTCAAAATAGCTCTGAGTTGCCGAATGCTCAGACTCACTTGTCTCTAGTGTGGCTTTTTTCTTTGTTTGTTTAATCAAAGAAGGTTCTAAGAGCTGATATGCTGACATGCTCCAGAGAGCATTCAAAAGGTAAGAAGTGGCATTTACAAAAATCCATTCTTTCCTCTCCACCTCACTGCTCTATTGACTGTTTTCCTGTTCAGTCTAATCCTATTTACAGCTGCACATCCCATTTTAGGAGCTGCCAAGGTGATAGATATCCCGTCCTTTCTTCACTGCACTTGCTGCCACCCTAACACCTTCCCTTCTCCATCCTGGAGGGCCTGGGAGTCATGTCTAGGAGTCTCCGTTTGGTTCCCAGCACATGGGGTAAGCCAATTGCTTTGTCTTCTTCTCTTTTCACCTCTCCCTTATAGATTAGCTGTGCTACATCTGGCTGGGAATTGTGGCCAGGTCAGTCCTGCTCTAAGTCATGACCTTTCCCATCTTCCCGTGTGTCATGGCACTGACCTCTGAGGATCTGTGGGCAGGCAGTGTAGGAATGTAGCACAGAACACCCAGGGCAGTAGAAATGGGATAGAGTCCACATGGTCAGGTTCTCAATCTGCCCCGAATCTGGCTTCATTTCTTCTATTCATTCCCTCATTCTTGTTAATGAACTAATTGGTGAACAATACTGTGTGCAAGCATTGTGCTATACTAGAAACACAGGAGGGACATCAGGGCCTGACCATCAAGGCTTGGAACCTGTGTTTATCAATTGACATCTTGACTGTTGCTCAATAACGATGCATCCTGTAGTGAATACATTTAACTTTGCCTCTAGCAGGTATACAGCAAATGTGCTTTTGGGTGATTTAATTCCTTCCATAGTCAATCACTGGGTTTTGGAGTACAACTGATTCACTAATGATCTTGGCCTGAGCTGGTAGACAGTTTGTAAATTAGGCCCCTGTGCAGAAAGGGTCCTGTGGAGCCAGATCGGTCCACAGGTACCTTTTCTTGCAGCTTACCCTCCCCTTTACTCCTCATTCACCATCTCTGTTATGATCACCACCATTCACTTACTATACACCAAGGACAGATTCAGTCCTATTTCTTCTTATTGGGTCCTTATAGCAATCCTGTGATGCTGATCATCTTAGTGTTCTTACTTCAGAGCTGGGGAAACTGAGGCCTAGGGGGTTTAAGCAGTTGCTCAAGGCCATACTGCTTAATAAGATGAAAGGTCAGACTAAAACCTTGTCTGTCTGAGCCATGGGGCGCATGTGCTGAGGGGAAGAGCCAGGTACTCCTCAGGTGCATTTCTCAGCACTAAGCCGGGCACTTGCTCTGTGTGAACATCCATTACTTCTTTGCTTCAAGAGTCATAGCTCCTGTGGTTCAGCAGCACTGAGGCCCCACCCTTCTGGGTAATTCCACTTGGGTGGGCCACGGGGTTTCACTGCATTGGGTCTGGATTCTTAGAGATGTCAAGAAGTACTGAACCCTGTTGGTCCCAGCTGCTGTCCTGTGGCTGGAGACTTGACTGTGGCTAGAGATTCTGGGCAGGAGCTTGGAGGCAGGGAGAAGTTCTGGGCCTAGGTGGCCTGGGGTGGGACCTGGACAGAAACACTTCTGTGCCTCAGGCACTTTACTAAACTGTCTCATCGATCACTGAAGGGATATTTGTGAATAAGGTGGGAAGTCTTATTTATAATTGTCTGCACAGACACAAGCTTGGATAAGCCCAGTGACTTGGCCATTAGTAAGGTTATCCTTTGCTATAATGAAAGCTCAGGTCTGCTATATTCTTCTGCTAGCCCACTGCTCAGTGCTACTTATCCTCTCCAGGAGACGCCTGGCATCCCCCACAGAGGAAAGGAACACAGGTCCTTGGGGATACAGGCTCACTGAGATCTGACACCAGCTCTGTGGGGGAGGCTGGCCACTGCCTTGCTCTGTCTGCAGCAATTGCCTCTGGGCCCTGATATATCCACCTGACTGCCCCAGCCTCATGCTTGCACCACATGTCTCTTGCTTCACTCACCTGGGCCTCCCCTACTGCTGCTGAGGCACATGATACTACAGGATTGCTCAGTGGCCATGCACAGGTGCTGGCTTGCCCAGTCAGGCATGGAGAGCTGCTGACTTGTGCCCACTAGCAGGCCTACCTCCCATGCTATGTGGATATGGTTTCCCCATGGGCTGTCCTGGAAGTGCAGGCAAGTTAGAGTCTTAGGCAGTGACTTCGACTCATGACAGATAGCATATGGGAAAGATCTGGCTGAAAAATTCTTGATTTCTCATCCTGATGGGCTATTCTGAGATGTGGTGTTTCCATTAGTCTTCCTGGAGAAGTCTGTCATGACCAAGTTTGATGTTCTGGTAAATGGTGGCCAAGTTAGCAACTAGTATGTGCTTTCCCTCCTCCTACACTGCATTTTCCATGTTCTTTAATCTTACTTCATTTCGATTGCAACTCTCT
The DNA here is from genome assembly GCA_004026665.1 of Murina feae. NCBI lineage: Eukaryota > Metazoa > Chordata > Mammalia > Chiroptera > Vespertilionidae > Murina > Murina feae. Next base: position 12,249 of record PVJC01001957.1, on the reverse strand, counting down.
TGCTCCATTAACGTGTTGGCATGCAAGATTTGCCCAGAGCATTGTTTTCTAGGTAACACAGGCTAAGCCAATAATAACAGTAGTGATAATAGTTCCTTCCATTTATTGAACTTAGTGTTTGGCAGCTATATGAGCTCATTGAATCTTCACAGTATCCTAATTTTAAATCCTTACCCAAGGATGTGTTTTGAGAGGAGAGGAGAGGAGAGGAGAGGAGAGGAGAGGAGAGGGAAACATCAGTGTGAGAGAAACAATCGATTGGTTGCTTCCTATATGTACCCCACCAGGGATCGAACCTACAACTTAGTTACATGTCCTGATTGGGAATTGAACCTGCAACCTTTTGGTGTATAGGACAATGCTCCAACCAACCGAGTCACCTGGCCAGGGCACACTATCCTTATTAAACAGGTACTATTATTCCTGTATTATCCTTATCTTAAAGATGAAGAAACTGCTCTGGCGGGCGTTTGATTCCACATCAGGGCACATGCCCAGGTTCTGGGCTCGAATCTCCAGTGTGGAATGTGCAAGAGGGTGCTTATCTGTTTCTTTCTTGCATTGATGTTTCTCTATTTCCCTCTCCCTTCCTCTCTCTCTAAAATAAATAAAGACATTTTTTTTTTAAAAAAAGAGACCAGACATAAAAAAAAGATGAGGAAACTAAGAACCAGAGAAGTGAAGGAACATATAGCGTGTAAGTGGCAAATGAGGATTGAAGCCAGTGCTTCTGTCCCTCCAACTCGAGAGCATGGACTCTAACGTACCCTTGAATAAAGTTGCCATTAACTTTAGAAATAACAAGGAAACCTGAATCTCTGCAAAGAGCTACCTGCAAGAGACTCTCAAAGACTCCTAGAAAGCCCATAGAGACCTCGGGAGAGCCCTGGGATACTCACGTTGTAAACGCTGGGTTGTACTTTGCACCTCGGTAATAGGAGTACAGATTGAACATCCCAATCATGAAGGCCACAAATACCATGATGAAAATGACCATGAACTTGAAGATATCTTTCACGGTTCTCCCCAGGGAGATCTGCAAGGGCCCAAAACTTTCGTTGGCTGGCAGGATGTACGCGATTCGAGAGAAGCTCAGCACGACAGCTATTGCATACAGCCCTTCTGATATGATCTGAGGGTCTGAGGGCCACCACTTGTCCCTGGCTAAATGAAAACAATCTGGGTTACTCTCTGGGGACAGGATATGGTCTAGAAGAGAAACCAGTTAGTCATCTTTAGAAATCTCTAACCTTATCACATGACATTCCCATCCTTGTCTTTAAATTGATCCCAATATGCTCCCTCTTGGAATGTGCTGGACTATCTGCCTGGAACATTGTTCCCTCACTTCAAGGTCCATTTCATTCCCAATTATCCTTCACGACTTTTCTCAGCTGTCATCAATTTCAGGAAGCCCTCTCTGACCCCACCATGGGATAGGGAAGCCTCCCTGTTCTCCTCTACTCCACCACAGTATCATGTATAGCCCCTGCTATGGCACTTACCATGCTGCTTGCTATTCTATGTTTGAGGCACTTACCATGTTACTTGCTATTCTATGTTTGAGTTCCATCAGCAGGGGCTGTCCCATTTATGAGTAGGGGGAGGAGGAGGAGCATGGACTTAAAATCAGACAGACCTGAGGTTGAGAGTGGCCTTTCTACACACTGGCTGTATGATTCTGAGCAAGTTAGTTAGCTTCCTGAGTCTTATTTTCCCCATTTGTAACTTGGGTCATAGCCTAGGAGAGTTGTGGTGAGGATGAAATGAAATTATATATATAAAGGGCTTAGCTGTAAAATAAATTCCAGGTAACTCAGGGGCTTCTGGGGACAAGGGTCTAGCACACAGCAGGTGCTGATAAATGTTTGTTAAATGACGGAATTAAATCATAACCACAAGTTTAGACTAGTCACAGAACAAGTGAGCTCATGTGGGGGCCAGGAATCTTGCCTGAGCAAATGCTCCTGGGTTGTGTTCCTCACCGTATGTCTGTGAGAGTTGTTACTTGATTGAGTTAAGAACCCTACAGTGGTGACTAGTCATCCAAGTTTGCTATGACAGACCTGTTCTAGGGGGCAAGAGTCCTAGGACTTGTCCAAGGCTGGGGAGATGCTGCTTGTGGTCACCAGTGAAGATCTGAGTTACCTCGGGTGTATTCCTGCAGCAGAGCAAACCTGCAAGGTATTCCTATTGCAGTTCTAATGGTGCAAGGAGCAGCATCTCTCTCTAATGAGCTACCTACTACATGTCAAAACATATAGTGATTCTCAAATGAGGGCAGCTCCTTTTTCCTGGGGAAATGTGTGGGGTGTTTGTGGTTGTCATGATGATGGAGAAGGCATATTATTGTGATGATAATGTCTTGCAGTGCTCCAGACAGATCTACACCATTGAAAATTGCTCAGCTGAAAAAGCAAGTAGTGTCCCTGTTGAGAAATGCGAAGTGAAACTTAAACTGAGAAACACCGAGAAACCTTAATTAGCCCTTACGTTTAAATTAGCTGTAATTTTCACAACAGCCCTGTAGAGTACATATTGTTGCCATTTTAAAGGCTGGATTTGGGGTATGGAGCCCTTTCAAGAGCCAACTAAATGCAGAGAACAAAGATAGTGTGGAGCAAGTCTTGGCACCCCAAGGGAGATGGAAGAGGAAGAATTTTATTTATTTTCAAAGCTAGACTCTGTTAAACAATAATAAAGAACAGCAAGAAACCTTTAGTAAGGAAAACAGGCCTCTGTTTGCCACAGAGTTTCATGTAGTGCATCTAAATTACATTTGGAAATATAACAGAATTATAGACTCTCTTCTCATCAAGGTCATAACTCAGAAGTCTACGAAAGACAAGGAGACTAACATGTTTTTCCAATATATCTGTCGCCCTCTATGGATAAATAAAACATTTGGATAGCGTAAAATAAGACCTAGCTTCTTCAAACAGACACCAAAAGAAATTATATTTTCTTCCTCCTATAATTTACCATCTTAAACCTCAGCTGAAATAATATAAGGCACTGCAATAGTCTAAGATAGATTTAAATTTCATCAGATCCTGGTGACCAGGTCAGGACTCTTTAGTGAAAAATATTCTCCTTGAACTGTAAGAGTTGTGATGGGTATAAAAGCAAACAGCTCTGTGATAATTCAGACAAAGATTTTCTTCTTGGAACTATTTCCATGAGAAAATTTGTCCTAAACTGAAAAATTCCTGCCTACTTAGTACTGTAGAGGTTGGAAGGGACCACTGCGTATCTGGCCACAAGAGGGCATTCTTTCTCCACAAGGGAAACACAAATGAACACAGATCCAAAAGATTTCCAAGGGCACGGAGTGAGCCATAAAAGCAAGGGCAATAAATATGCAATGCTTGGGTTGGTTGAGACCTGAATGTAATCCATAAAAGGATTAGAAGTTACAAGTGGACAATATGAAGCCTGAATCATGGCATTAAGAAAAGTACCCAATGCAGTATCAAGATTATCTCATCTTTCCTTGAACCCTGATCAGCACAGAGGGGAAAACATAGAAGATCATTTTGCTTTTAAAAAAGTCTGAATTTTCAAACCAATAAATGAAGAGTAGATCATTTGTAATACCATAAGACCTTCCATTTCTCAATGGGGATTTCCCTACCACATTTAAAAGTCAAAACATGCATAACAATCTATATTGAATATAGGCAGCGACTCAACTTTTGCAGTAATTGGCCAACCCTCTGCAGATCACCCGATAATGAAGATTCTGTGATCACAGGAGCCATGTGGCTTTATCTAACGGTGACATTTGACATTCAAACCCTTCATGATGTAACAGTTGCCATTACCCATAACAACAAATATCTACTATTTCTTCTCCCCACACATCTCTCTTTAGTACAGAAAGTACAGTGTTTGAGCAAGAAAATGACTTGAGAGGCAGTATGATAATAACTGTCACTATTTAGTAGTATTTAATATTTTTAGAATACAGTACAATATTCTTCATATGAACCGACTTATTGTATTATCCCATTTTACATATAAGAAAATGGATGATCCGAAAAGTTAAATAAACAAGGTTTCACAGTAAGCTCAGGAAGTAGGTTTGAATTCAGGTTTAACTCCAAAGTCTGAGAACACAACCACTGTGCACTCTGCATGGTTTTCAGATTCATGTTGGGCTTGGATCGCTTGCAATCCAGGCAATCCTGTATTTATGGGAACATTGTGAGCCCTGCCTTGAAAACATTTCTTCATGGACAAAATGGGACTAAAAAAGACCCTTGTGCAACACTATTGCAAGAATTGCAATTTATGGTATAAAATGTCTGTACAGTTCATAGCCCTTAGTAGGTCTGCAATAAATGGATCCTATAACACATTATTCCTGAAATTTCAGTCTAGTACCTCACACTGTATGGCCTTGTGGTTTGAAAGAATTAAGGCATCTCCTAAGACACTATCTTGCTATGAGAAAATCTCTTTTAAACTGAGAAACCAGGACTCTGCACAAAACACAGGGCTCCAACATGAAAGGAAAAGCTTCTGGATCCACATCAGAACTGAGATTTTTCTTAAAAAACAACAACAACAACAACAAAAAAACCCCACAGAAATGCTCCAAAAACCTTTCCCAAACAAATCCATCCTTTCTAACACAAAATGATTCGTTTCTCATAGTCACTAATTCAGTTTGTATGCAGTGACTGGGACTTTCTTTTGGGGCTAAGAGTTGTGTCTACATTAACATTCCAGATGACCAACTGTTGCAGGACCCACCAAACTAAGGGCCCAGGGCCATGCCCCAGAAGTGCCTGGGGAGGAGTGCGTAAGAATACTTGGACTCACCGTAGGTGAAATACGCCACTTCTGGCGGAAGAGAGACATTGTGTAATGTGTCGTCCTGCACGTGCTGGTCCACGTACAGTTGGGCTTCGCTGGCCTTCAGGAAGGCCATGAACCTCGCGGTGAAGGAGGCCACGAAGATGGACAGCATCCCGAAATCCAAGAGGTTCCATAGGTGTAGCACGTACTCCCGCGGCCCCTCCTCCCAGATTTCCTTGCATTCGGACCAAATCATCCCTGTGGGAGAGTGGGAAGGTCAGACTCCTTTTTCAGTTTCCTTGACATTTGTACTACAGGGGGGCATGGACGGAAGTGGGGTACAAATATAAATAAAAACTCTTGGGAGCTGAGAAGGTTGATAGCCAGCAACAAACAGAAACCTGTCTTAAAAGGCAGATTGAGAATCGGCAAATCCTCAGACTGTGAGAATAGGTTTCACTGTGCCTCTCCTTTTGGATACTCTCCAGAGGCAAGGAGAGAGTTCTCCTCCATTAATAGATTCTTGAGGGCAACATAAGAGAAATACAGTGGATGACTTTTATGCATTTGAAGAGCGGGGAGGTCTTAAGAAATCATCCATTTCTGAAGAAACCTAGATGCAGGTGGGCTTTTTGAAGGTCCCACATATGACTCAGAACCCAGGTGTTCTTTCTTCCAGGTTAGAGTGTTTTCCTCCATATTTCTATGACTATTTTAGTGAGTGTTTTGAGTTATTAATTTTTCTTACTCTTTTATAACTTTTTAATACCGTTTTATAACTTACTGGATTTTAAAGACAGATGTCCATAGTTCAGTAGTATTACATTTTAAACTATGTAGAGGTATGTAAGCAAAGTGTTACCAGTTCCCCACTCCACTTTTAAGACAGCTTGTGAGGTAGCCTAGAATAACAATTTGGTGTGTATCCTTCCGTCCCTGCACTGTCCAGTGCAGGAGCTACTAATCACATGGATACTATGCACTTGAAATGTGGCCTGTAGAATTGAGAGGTGCTGTATAAGTGTAAAATACACACCAGGTTTCAAAGACTTAGTACAAAAAATGTAAAATATCTCAACAATTTTTCATACCAATCACATGTTGTAATGATAAGAATTTAGATATATTGGGTTAAATAAAATATATTATTTGTTAATTTCATTTAAAATTAAATATGTGGCTTATGGTGTGTCTTGCACTATATTTTTATTGAATAGTGCTATTTTACCTTTATCTTCACTGAATATTGGTTTAAATTATTAAAAGTTAATTATTAAATAACATTTCAGGCACTTAATATGTGCCAGGAACTGTTTGATATAGATGTATATATTAACTCTGTTCGATCTTTGCAATAACCTTATGAAGTACATTCTATTATTATCTCAGGTTTACAGCTAATGTTTTGTTAGGCACAGAGAGTTATAATATGCCAAGCTAGGAGGAGATTAATGTGGCAGAAGAATCACTAACTGGTTGGTTAGTGAAACAGTTCCACCTCACTGACCACATACTCCACAATGTTAGCATGCTAGCCTCTCTTGGTACTCCCCTTGCTCCTCTGCATCGGGCCTGTCTTCCCAGGTGCCTTCTTCTCTCCTCAGGTTCCATACAAGGCCTGTGAAATCATTTGGTCTGGCCCTACCAAGGCAACTGCAGGTGGGACTTGAAATTCAGTAAGTCTAGGAGCTTTTTTGATAGCAACAGAAATTTATATTAAGTGAATTATATTAAGCAAATGATGTTATAAATATCCAAATGGCCCTCGGCAGAAAATCAGTTCCCCACCGTTGCCTTAAAGGCTTCTGCTTTCCAAGGTTTCAGCCTTTCTTATTCTTCCCTCTGTCCTTGTGTAAGTGCATCCACCCCTGCAACTTTGTCCTTCATTTCCTTGTGAATGTTTTCCTTCAGACTTCAAACCCAAGCACACTGGCAGATGACCACAGAAGTCTGGACTTAAGGACGATACTAGGAGTAGACAAATGGTCATGGGGGTGGAGGCATGGCTGACTTGGTCACAGGCCACATCTGGTAGAATTTGAGAGATGAGCTGATCATCTCCATTCCTTTGGGACTCTGCCCAGATATTTTTAAAATCAGAATTTGTTTTCTGGTGAAAATGGTCTATCAAATACAGGGATTTGAAACTAAATGTATGTTTTTAAATATATTATTTTTATCGATTTCAGAGAGGAAGGGAGAGAGGGAGAGAGAGAGAGAGAGAGAGAGATAGAAACATCAATGATGAGAGAAAATCATTGATTGACTGCCTCCTGTATGCCCCTTACTAGGGAATTATGCCCGAAACCAGAGCATGTGCCCTGACCAGGAATTAAACCATGATCTCCTGGTTTGTAAGTTGACACTCCACCACTGAGCCACACCAGCCAGGCCTAAATGGTTTGTGTGTTTTTTTGGAGGAGAAAAGTAATCCAAGTCTGTTTACAAGATACCCTCCTCCAGCCTTTGCTCCCCCCTCCCTTAAAGTCACACTTCTCAAGTTTACCTTTTCAAAATTTATGTGCTAATTTCCTTAACACTGAGATTTACCTTCATCTGTGCTTGTCCAAATAAATATTTGAAAAATATTAGAAAAAACATTCTAGGCTGGAAAAAATGTTTTTTGCTTTCCTCTACCCCCAAATTAAAATTTCTAATGTCTTAGTGGAACTGCTTTTATCTGGGCACACGCTATCACTTAGGGCTGTCACTGGCTTTAATGCAGAAAGCCGGTGCTCTAGCTTGGCTACATAGTGGGTTCGTGACCTTGGATAAGTCCCTTGATTTTCTTGGGGTTTGGGGTAATTTCAAGTGTTAAAGCTCTGTAAATCTGAAATGCAAATTATTTGCAGGAAACTCACTTTTCTGGCCAATACGGAGCTCCTCATTGGGCATTGCAAATCACTTCCTCCATGCTCAAATGTCCATATCAGTCTTCCTAGATTTGAATATTAACTCACCCAGACTAATTTAAATTATCCCAAGGCCATGAGTAAAAGCAGCGTGGACCCAAGGGTTTGGGCAGCAGGAATGCTTAATGAAAAAATAAATGTGTGAAATTGAATACTTTAGTGAGTGAAATTAAACCCTCTCCTTCCAAGGTGCTGAGGGTAGTTCAGCAGTTTATATTCAAGCTGAGCCTCATAGTGTCTTGCCTCCAGCCTGTCAATCAGAGGAATGTTAGCCCAGCAGCTCTGAGGGTCAGTGTGCCTGCCGGCTACTGGAGCCTCCTTCAGACAAAATCCCCTTCACTCAGGGAAGCTGGGAGCCTGGAGAACAGGGTCAACTGATAATTAATGAGGGTGGCTGGCAAGGGAACAGGCTGGGAAATGCTGGGAAGCCTTGGGGGCAATGAGTAGCTTCATATGTGCAAGTGTGGAGTAATGGCCACAGGCTGCTGAGATGGAGCTTGACAGTTCAAAAGGTAGTTCACTCCCATCCCTGCCTCAGATGCAATTCAGAAGGAATCCTCCTTCAGAATTCTGGGGGGTGGGGTGAGACAGAAATGTGCACACTCTTTGAATGGCCATGGTCTGTGTGCCTTCCTCTACACTGTCCCAAGGCCCGGGTAGCGCACGCTTTTCCCCCACTACCTCCTGGAAGGTCTGTCTGTTCTTTCCGGTCAGCTTCTTAGCATTGGGCCAGAACTCACAGGAGGGAGAATATGCCTAAACCTTTCAACCCTCAGACCTAATATCCAAACACTACCTCAGTGGCAAGTCCTTTGCAACAGATCTTTGCCTCAGACACATTCAGGATTCATTTGTTTTCCTGGCAGGAAGATGGCATTAATAGATTAAAAACTTTCTTAACAAAGTTCCTCCTCATCCTCTGATTTTAGTAGATAACAATATTGAGCACCAGCTAGGTGCCAAGCCCTATGCTAAGTACTTCGCTAACACTAAATCTTCCTAATGATAGGGGCAGAAACAGAATATTATGGTCCAGCTATAATTGTAAGAAATAATCTTGCTCTGTTTTGTTCCGATTAAAGAAGGTACATTCTAACCTGGCTGGGAGATGCATGTGGGACTTGGAGTTCACTTGGAAATGCAGCCCATCCTCCCCATCAGGGAGCTGCCTATTATCATGGAAATATTACTAACTTTATTGCAGAAACCAGAGCTGCCAGCTCTTTGAAGACCCCCAGCCCTTTGCATATTGCCAGCCTTTTGAAGACCCCCAGCCTTTGATACCCTTAGGCCTTTGCAAATCTCCAGCCTGCATTACCTGGTAACTGCCCATTTGGCATATCCTTTTGCCTACTTCCCCATGCAATTTTTGTCCTTCTACCCAATATAAGCAGCTGGTTTATGGGGAGAGGCAGAGCAGATTTTTGTGGTTGACCTGCTGGTCTCCTATACTGCCAGCAGTACTGGAACAAACGCTCATATGTGATTCAACCCTGCCTCTGCTTACTAGTAATTGCCTCAAGTAGTGACAGGCAGCATGTACCCATTGATTGTCCGGTTACACTAATAGCCTGATAGGTAGCTACAGTAATTATCTTCACTTTGCGGATTAAAAAAAAATCATGTACAAAGATGGCAAGTATGTCCTCCAAAGTCACAAAGGCAGCCCAGGACCCTTGCTCTCTACTGTTCTGTCACTCACCATAGACTCTACTAGACACAGCTGTTCTATGGTAGGAACTTCTTCCCTGCTTACCAGGCTTTATTGAGCACCACATCTGTGCCAGACACCATTCTGGGGATACAACAACCAGGAAGATGACATGCCATCCCTAGCAGGCTCAGTGCTGGAGACAGATCTGTAAGCACTAGTGCTGCACAGAAACAGATGATATAAGAAAAAATGTTCAGGGGAGACACAGGGATAAGAGCAATTCGCATTATAATTATTTGACTCATCAGAGTGTCTGGTACATTATACATCTGTTGACTGAACAAAGGAGTGAATTCATGGAGGAGGTGACAGCTGATATGAGGGACCAGGAGTTAGCTAGGTGAAGAAGGAGGGACTGGCAAAGTGTTTCAGGTCATGGCCATGGAAATGAGAAAACACAAGAGGCTCAGTGTGGTTCAGGGCATGGGACTAGAGGTTGGAAAGGATAGTGAAGGCCCAGTAGACCATGAGGGGGAGACTGGTTTTCAACCTAGGCACCTACAGCCCCTAAAGGTGATAAGCAGCGCCAAAACATGGTCTGACTTGCTGGGAGAAAATTTGGCAAATTGGTTGGAGTAGTCTGCTTGGAAATCTTGTCCAAATAAATGAAACCATTAAAAGAACGAATTAAGTGAGGAACTCAGCCCATGTGCTTTTACAATTTTACTCTTGGTCCAATCTAGACATGTGATTCTGGAGGTAAATCTTAGTACTGCCCTCAAAGAGTTTGTAATCCTAGCTGGGTAGATGAGGGAGCAACTTGATTCTTAAATTTTACACATCATTTTACACATGTGAAAACAAATTTAAAGAGACAGAGCTGCCGGGGAGGAAGGGACACAGTCAGACTGGATTTCTTCACACTTAGTCCTAAGTTCTTTCCTCTTCTCCAGGCCTCTAAGTGTATTTTCCCGCTATGCTGGCATTTCCATCTCCCGCCAGCAATTGAGCTTTCCATCCTGGGGCATCTGCTTAAGAAAACACTGTCAGGTTGTCTGTAAGAGTGTTGTAAAAGGGGCCTTCATGACATGATTCTATTCCTGATGAAGAAATGACATGCATCGTGGAGAGGCTTTCTGCCTTTTAAGCCTGATGGTTTCCTGGGAACTTCTATTGTTGTAACACAGTCCTCTGACGGATGTCTCCTCTCCACAGCCACAGTCTCCAGCTGAAAAGCTTTAGCACAACCTCTTTCAACGACCCCAGCACAGTTGCTTAGGATACAGGCAAGAAAGATGGGTTTCTATGGTGTGAACTGATGTTGGAGTTTCTCCAGGCTGGAAGGAGCGATAGTCTGTGGTTCATTTTATCCTCACATGGCAGAGAGGGGGGAGAGAGCTCTCTGGGTTATCTTTTATGAGAGCACTAATCGTGAGGGTTCCACCCATATGATCTAATCACTTCCCAAAGGCCCTACCTCCTAACATCCTCACCTTGGGATTAGAATTTTAATGTATGAATTTTTAGGGACAAAACATTCAGCCCATACGAAGTGCCGAGTGTACTAGGGAGAATCAGGATAGACTATGAGCTATGAGAACCAGACCACAGAACTCAGTCTGCAGCAAGCTTTAATGTCCTTCGCGCACTTTAATGCCAAAGACTCCACTAAATGAGCCTTTGGTTACAGACTTGCCAGTTGATTACAAGCCCTTGGAAGCATGGTGTGCTTTTCTTCCTCTGCCCTTCGGACCACGGTGGCCCCAGCAGTGAGGCGGGGCTCAGAGCTGCTGGGGTGCCAGGCGCCCTGCAGGCTGGGTCTCTGTGCTTCAAACCCCAGCAGTAGGGCCACTGGAGTCCGAAGCATGGAGACCCTGCCTGCAGGGGGCCTGGCACCCCAGCGGCAGTAGCAACCAAGCAGGCCCAGAGGCCCTCTTCCAGTGGACTGGGCAGAACGCCTGCGCCAGACCCGGCGCTGCTCGCGCTGTGCCCACTTGCCTCCATCGTGGCTGGGTTAATTTGCATACAGCCACTCTGATTGGCCGATGGGCGTGGCTTGGCCCGTGAGTGTGGCTTGGCTGGTGGGCGTGGCTTAGGTGTCTCGGAGAGATGGTTACTTTCCATATTACTCTTTTATTAGAGTAGATTATTCACTATGTTCTCTATACTGTATTCTCTATCCTCAAGACTTTTTTATAACTGGCAGTTTGTACTTTTAGTCCCTTCACCCTTTTTTTTCTCATACCTCTACCCTCCTCACATATGACAACCATCAATTTGTTCTCTGTACCTATGAGTCTGTTTCTGGTTTCTTTTGTTTTTTAAATTCTATGTATAAGTGAAATAATACAGTATTTGTCTTTGTCTTATTTCACTTAGCATAATCTCTAGGTCCATCCATGCTGTTGCAAATGGCTAGGTTTTATTCTTTTTTAAAAAATGGCTGAGTAACATTTCATTGTATACACACACACATATCATCATCATCATCATCTTTATCCATTTACCTTTTTGATGGATACCTAGAATGTTTCCATATCTTGGTTACTTTAAAAAGTGTTGCAGAGAACATAGGGTCTCATATATCTTTTTGAATTGGTGTTTTGGATTTCTTTGGATAAATATGCAGAAGTGGAATTTCTGGTTATATGATAATTCTATTTTTAACTTTTTAAGGGATCATCATACTGTTTTCTATATTGTCTGTACCAATTTACAAATCCACCAACAGTACATGAGGGTTCCTTTTTCTTCACATCCTCACCAATACTTATTTTTTGTTGTCTTTATGATAATAGCTAAATCTTAAAATTTATCGATCAGGTTTTGATTATATACAGTATCACTGATAATAGTTTTTGCAATTTTTCATTTTTTTGA
>PVJC01001956.1:0-85500 GCA_004026665.1 Murina feae | reverse complement strand
GGCCCCCCCCCCAGGGGACCATGCACCAGCATCCACCCCCGGCCTGCCCCCTGACTCCGCGCCAGGTGTGTCTCCTCAGCAGTGGGGGCTCACCAGGCGTGTGCAATGGTGGGCCACCCAGTGGGAAATGTCCACACCTGCACTCACCAGCCCTCCCACCCCCCAGTGCACAAACCCTGAAGGGGCTGTGGGCAGCCTGAAAACAGCCCTCAGCCCCTCACCTAGGCTGGCCAGGCACGCCAGCAGGTGGACATCCCCTAAGAGGTCCCAGACTGTGAGAGGGCACAGGCCGGATAGAGGGACCCCCCCCCCCGAGTGCACAAATTTTTGTGCATTGGGTCCCTAGTCCTATATAATAAAAGGTTAATATGCAAATCAACCAAACAGTGGAATGACCAGTTTCTATGATGCGCAATGACCACAAGGAGGCAGATGCTGAATGCAGGAGCTGCCCCTTGGTGGTCAGCATGCTCCCATAAGGAGAGCACCACTCAGCCAGAAGCCAGGGCTCACAGCTGGTGAGCACAGTGGCAGTGGGAGCCTGTCCTGCCTCCGCAGCAGCACTAAAGATGTCCAAATATTGGCTTAGGCCTGCTCCCCGTCAGTCAGACATCCCCAAGGGCTTCCAGACTGCAAGAGGGCACAGGTTGGGCTGAGGGACCCTCCCCTGCCACCCCTGACCCCCCGCCCGCCAGTGCACAAATTTCATGTAGCAAGCCTCTAGCTGACTATATTCCTTACACTGTACTTTACATCTTCATGATTATTTTTTATAACTGGCAACTTGTACTTCTTAATCCCTTTCACCTTTTGCACCCATCACCCAATTCTTCTCCCTATTTTATAAATGCAAGTTAGGCTCAGAGGGATTGAAGTTACTCATGTATATACAGTTTGCATCATGCCAATTAATAGCTATATAATTATGTAAATGTCAATTTTTGTATAATTATATAATTCTAACTTCAATGTCATAAAATATGCTTCAATCAATATCCTTATATCTAAATTTTCATGTATACCAACCCCTCTTCCCTCTCCCATGCACAGGATAAAATTTGTACAATAAAGTCCAAAAGTATGCTAACATTTAAGATTTTGGTGAGTATTGCCAAAATATCTCTGAGTTTCATCTCCACCAGCCACACACAAAGAAGTCCATTCACCTAAACTCATCAACATTGGGAATTTTTATACCAGAATATACCCTCCCTCAATTTTGACAACATTTGTTCAAGAAGACAATTTTGTTTATTTTGAAGTGTTCTGTTAATATTTGGCAAGAATTAAATAATGTCAATTTTTTTATTTATAAAATGTAGACAAACATTCCAAACCATTGTCTTTATTTCTCATCACAGATTATAGAATATTTGGACAAGTATCCCATACCCAGCATATTGCAGTTGGAAGGACATTGGATTGACATCTATTACATGCCATCTGAATAAGTATTTCCCTTCACTCAACTTTCTGTCATGTCATGATTATAAGTTATTTATCCCTTTCCTATGAAGATGCTAATTGGAAATGAAATCTAAATTAATCTAGATGTATCTTCAAGGCAAATAATAATGTTTGGACATTTTGGTGTTTGTTTTTGTCTTTCCCTCAAGAATATGCTTTGAACAATTCTGTTTTAGCCATATATACAGACACTATGTATTAGCCTCTGCAGATCTTATCTTCCTATAGAGACAATGGCTTGGAATGTTTACATTTTATAAATGAAAAAAAGGATTTTGACATTATTTAATTCTTGCCAAATATTAACAGAACACTTTAAAATAAATAAAATTGTCTTCCTGAATAAATGTTGTTAAAATTGAGGGTAGGTAGATTCTGGTATAAAAATTCCCAATGTTGATAAGAATTTAGGTGAAGTGGTCATCAGAAGGGAGAGAAAATAGGGAGATAAAAGGATAGGACATAGACTTAGGAAATATCTAGGGAATGGATGTTTAAGACACTGCTAAACACATTTATGAAGATGTGATAATACATTTTATATGTCTACTATTCAAAAGTCCCCCATATTTTAGCAACTGAAAACAAATATGAAATTGACCAGTTACAGGTCTGAGTGAGGAGTAAAGTTTAGACACTTCATGACTGAATTATCAGTTCTAGGTCAATGCTTCCCCATAACCAACAATGAAAAAACAAAATCTCCATCAAAACAGCTATGAATATAGAGACAGAATAAAGTTGTTCAATTCTATTAGATACGCACATATAGGAAGAGTAGTTTGTTGGTACATATTCCATAACTAGCTCTCTAAACAAAAGTAAGACCTGATTTGGGACATTTTCTAATTACTGTGGTGTAAATGCTCTGACCATGAGCATTTACTTCAAAGTTAAGCTTCAAAGACTATAACACTGATCACAGTGTTAGAAAGAGGTTCACACAATATACTTTTATGAGCTGCCTCTAGCATGTCACTCTGGAGTCTTCAAAACAATGGCAATTTATTACATTGTCACAGGAATCTGTAACCGCAGCTGCCCACATCACTACACACAATTGAACCTGACACATGCTGTCAGTTGTAGAAAAATGCATAACAAGGACAGAGGAATAAACTTCCGCAAGTGCTCCGTCCCTCAGCCTTACATGGTCAGGGCTACTGTTTGATCTGCATCTGAAAAGTTTCCACCTTAATCTGTGGAAAATAAATGAAGATGACCTTCCGGAGGCTGAAGAAAATACATTTTTAACCCCAGGGGCCACCGAAAATAAACAGGGAGGCTCTGTTCAAGCTAAAGAAAATAAATTAAACACAAAAGATGCTATTTCAGGACAAAGATTTATCATTTCTAAAGCCAGTGGAGGGCGAGACTAATGTTGCAAAGTTCCAGGGAGAAGCTCCCCACGGCTGCCCTGGAAAACCTGTAAACCAACCACAACCATCTTCTGAATTGCAAACCACCTGGAATCGTCTGGGAAAGCTTGTCCCTCTGCCGATTCTTCAACAAATAAATCGTCTTCCTTCTTCCTGGGAGATTATGCCCCATTCTGTTTTCTTCCTCAGTTGCTCGTCCTATAAGCAGGAAATTGCCCTAGTTCAGCTCAGCAATGACTCCTCAAAGGACATATTCAAAATCATCTTTCCAGCTTCCTATACCACGGTCTCCTCTGAAAGTCTATTAGAGTGTCCGCTGACACACTCACCATCTACATGGGGTTTCCGATTCTTTCCGTGGCTGACCTGTGACTCACAGAGCCTACCTTTAAATTATCGTGTGATGTGGCAGTACTTCTTGGAGTGTCTCTAAAAATAATAAAAGAACTAAGCCTGAGGGAAAGAAGGCAACACACAAGAAATTGCAAAAGGATACACTGAACTTGATTCCTTATTCAAGATTTCTCACTGATTCTCTATAGAATACCTGAAATACATGCGGAAAGAAATGGAAGATATTTGTGCCATTTGCTCCCAAACTGAAAAAAACAATTTAGAATGGAAAAAAAAATCCTGTTTTCCAGTTTCTGTTATGAATAGTAGTTTGCATGTACTAAACACCTACCAAGTGATGACAACGACGCAGGTTGCTTGACGAGACTTTCTTATCGCTGTCTGCATCTAGAATACACTGGTCAGTATCTTTAAAGTAGGAGATGCCTGAGCCCTCTGAGAATCAACTTCAACTTGTCTGGAGTGGGACCAAGAAGCCTGTATATTTAAAACAGTCTGATATATGCATCTAGGGTTCAGAACGACTATACTAGATAGATATATTCTATGGTATTTAGATGTATGAGGTTGGCTGCGTCTGCGTCCAAATATTGAGCACTATAGTCTAAAAAGAGATGACTACTTTTAAAACCACCTTCAAAAATACTAAAAATCCCCTCAATATATTACTATCATGAAAACATACGTTGCCATACCATTTATTGGAAGTTTGCATTATTGAACCACATCATCGAAGGGCATGTGACCCAAAATCATACATTAGGCATTTGCACACATGTATTTATGTAAGTACACACACCAACACACACACACACACACACACACACACAAAAGTATGATAAATATGCTGAACGCCATACATTTACTCCAGGAAGTTTACTATAAAGAATACGAAGTTCTTCATTCAGAACTCGATTGCTCTCACTTGGTGTTCCCCAGCAGACAGCAGATTAACAAGGATAGAGGCTGCTAGTGTGAGATAAATTGTCAGCTGTGGATGCCGTTAACAGTCTGTGTATGAATAAGGGATGAGGCAGGAAAATGTTCACAATCAGACATATTAGCAAGAAAACTGCAGCAGTTGGGATCATTTCAGCAAAGTGGTGGAGACCCTTGCAAAGGCCCCGAGGGCTGAGCCTATTGGTGCACCATGAAGCACCTAGGAACTGACGTTCATGGCGCATCACATGGAAAGCATACATGAAAGTGAATGCTCTTTATGCAATGAGGAAGGTTAGGGTACTCAGAAACATCATTCCTTAGATTTTAGAAAGTTAATTTTGGTATTGGCAGAGTTAAGATTCCTTCGTCACCTGAAATCTTCATTCAAGTAAAGGAGATCATTATTTTTAGAAATCAAGGTAAATACAACATCCACATCTTGGCAATAAGGAAAACGATGTGTGCCATTGTGTCTGGTATTTGTTCCACAGCCATATTGAATTCCTGGGCTTCATGGAGAGTATATACAGTGTGAGAACTCAGTTCTAATTCTGAAACCCACATTCCTTCTGATATGATATAAGAAGTCTGAAAAACATGTCTGAGGCCCTGCTTGGGTGGCTCTGCTGATTGGAGCATCATCCTGTACACCAAAAGGTTGCTGGCTCCATTCCCTGTCAGGGCACACACCTAGGTTTCAAGATAGATCCCTCATCAGATCAGGGGCTGTATGGGAGGCAACTGACCAATGTTTCTCTCTCACATCATTGTTCTTCTTCCTCCTCCTCCTCTTCCTCCTCCTCCTCTTCTTCTTCTTCTTCTTCCTCTCTCTCTCTCTCTCTCTCTCTCTCTCTCTCTCTCTCTCTCTCTCATATTCTCTTTCTCTCTCTCCCTCATTCTCTCTCTCTGTCTCTCTCTCAAAAATCATATCCTCAGATGAAGATATTTTTTAAATGTGTATGAGGAAAATTAACAAGATTTGATATAGGTTATATAAATTTCCCTGGAGAGATAAGTAGACTCACATTTGCTAAATGGGTAAAATACTTTTATGTAAGCATTCCAACCTAAAGGCTTAAACATTACATAAATATAAGCAACTTCCTGAAACAGTCTCCAAATGTTACTCCTCTATTAAGAAGAACAGTAATCCTTTATCTGTAAAAGTGTGAGCAACTCTTTGAAAAACTGCTCAGAGAAATCAGTTGTTAAAAGTGTAAATGAAGAATTTAATCATGTACAGTCAGAAACTATATTTAAGCACCAGGTATTTTCATGGGACCTAATTTTAGGTGTCCTAAAAAGCTGGCATTGTTATCTTAACTAATAAAAGCGTAATATTAAAATTAACCATTTCTTCGGGACGGCCTAAGCCATGCCCACCAGCCAATCAGAGTGGCTGTATGCAAATTAACCCAGCCAAGATGGAGGCCGGCAGCCAAGAAGCAAACAGCAGCAAGTGAGTTGCTGGCGGAGGGGCAGGGTGGGTCAGAAGCAGTACTAGGACAGGCCTGGAGGGCGCCTGGCACCCCAGCGGCTCTGATCCTGCCTCCGCGCTGGGGTCCCTGGGACCTCAGTATGACTGTACAGGCCTGGAGGGGGCCAGGCACCCCATTGACTTTGAGCCCACCTCAGCGCTTGGGCCGCTGGCCCTTAGCAGCCCGGTACAGACCTGGAGGGGGCCCTGCACCTCAGCGGCTCTGAGCCCACCTTAGCGCTGGGGCCACCTGTAGGGTGCCCAACACCCCAGTGGCTCTGAGCCCGCCTCAGTGCTGGGGCCACCTAGAGCGTGACCAGCACCCCAGTGGCTCTGAGACTGCCTGGGCGCTGTGGCCGCTGGGGACCAGAGCAGCGCAGGACACGCCTGGAAGGTGCTGGGTACCTCAGTGGCTCTGAGCCCCCCTCAGCACTGGGGCCAGCAGGCAGGTGTGAGGTTAGGAGCCAGTAGCACCGAGGGTTCCCCAAGTGGAGAGGGTGTATACCAGGCTGAGGAAACCCCCCCCCCCCCGAGTGCACAAATTTTTGTGCACCGGGCCCCTAGTCTAAACTAATAAAAGCATAATATTAAAATTAACTGTCTCTTTGGGCGGGCAAGCCATGCCCACCAGCCAATCAGAGCAACTATATGCAAATTAGCCTAGCCAAGATGGCGGAGGCCGCAGCCCCCGAGAAGCCGCACACAAGGTCCAGCCAAAGTGCAGGATGGGAAGAGCAAGCAAGCCAGTGGCTGAAGCCCTGGGCGGGAGGAGCAGGGTGGGAAGAGGCTGCGGCCTAGAATCGATCATTTGGGACATACACGGGCCTCCCAGGCTCCCCATGTGTGCCCCAGCCACCCCATTGCTTTCCAGGCAGAAGCCCGGGGGCGGGACCAGCCAGCTACCAGAGGCTCCGTCCTGGGAAGCCATCTGGTGTTCCAGGGTCACCTGATTGCTTCCCAGGTGGATGGCCCCGAGGGTCAATGGGAGCTGTGGGCGGCCTGAAAACTGCCCTCAGCCCCTCACCCAGGCTTGCCATACCCCCATGGGGTGAGGGTTCCTACTGGGGAGCTTGGCCAGCCTGGAAACTGACATGGCCCCTCTCCCAGGCTGGCCAGGCACACCAGCAGGTGGACATCCCCAGAGGGGTCCCAGACTGCAAGGGGGCACAGGCCAGGCTGAAGGAACCCTCCCTCCCCTGCCCCGAGTGCACTAATTTTTGTGCACCAGGCCCCTAGTGCTATTATAAAAGCCTTAAAGGATTTTAAAACTTCCTGACTTAGAGATCAATAAAATAATCAGATGTTTCCTATGCAATAAGGCATTACTAACAGACTGTCATCCCATTCTATTATTTTAGACAACATTAGAATTTCATAAGGAACATAAGCTTCCTGCATGCTTCTTTAAAATAAACTTTTTCTACTGATGATAAAATTATAACCAGTTTTATATTCATACTCAACAAGAAAAATATAATCATTATAATCCCACCACCTAGCATCAGTAACTTTTAACCAGCAGTGTAATTTAAATTAGTTCAGATTATATTACATATGTAATTTTAAATCCTGGGGTTTTCTTATCCCTGAAAGCATTTAAATATCATTCCCCACATTATAGCAGGGCTTTTGTTAGAATCATTTTAAATGCCATATTTCATTCCATCTAATGTCCAACTTACTGGATTTATGTGGTTCTCAAACGTGCCACAAATTTCATAGCTCCCATAAGAAGCATAAATGGTGTTAAATGAGTTATCTATAGCACCCTTTCAGCAATAAGAAGGCATTAGCTGTTCAACCAATCAACATGTATTTATTTAGCACCTTTGATGTGTCTCATGCTAACTGGGAGCTGTAAAGAATGACAGTTTAGAAGCAGGAGGCTGGGATATGCTTGGGGGATGAGGGGCAGGGCTGTGATTCTAAGACAGAGTGCCCAGCTGATCCCTGAGTCCCAGGTTCTCATCCCAGCTTCATCACTCAGTGCCCGGTAACCTGGGCAGATTATCAAATTGCTCTGAGCCCGTTTCCTCTATCTTTAACTGAGAATGAAATAAAATCATCCACATAAGCCTTTACATAAGGTCCTTGACTCAGAGAAGATGTTCACTAACTGCTAGTGCTATTTTATATTCACTTGCTAAGTGATTTGGGGCAAATGTTTAGGGAGCACCAAAAAGTGTGGGAGAAGTCCTGGGGAAGGAAGATAAGTGACACTCAGTACCTAATAGAAAGACAACATATGCATATTCACTGACACATGGTATTACTCTCATTGTGCCATATATACATACACACATGGATCATCCTATATAATAAAAGGCTAATGTGCAAATAGATCAAACAGCAGAACCACCAAACAACCAGTGGCTATGACATGCACTGACCACCAGGGAGCACATGTGGAACATGGTGGGCTGACAGGTGTTGGCCGCAGTGAGATGGTGGAGCAGTTAAGTGAGATCAAGGTGGGTGTTGGTAGTTGTCATCAGGGTGAGCTTCTGGTGGTAACTGAAAATTATTTGCTCCCGTGTGCCACAGTCCCACCTGACACTCACACTGGTGCCGGCCCTGCTCACACCCACTGCCAGCACTAGAGTGATCACTCCTACCCGTTGCCGGCGCCCAGCACTGGTCCCAATCACTCGGTGTGGTCAGTAAGTGTGAGCAATGCCTGCAGGCTCTGATGGCCCCCTGAGGGCTTCTCCACCTCTCCCTGCTCCTGAGGGGCAATCAGAACAGCAGCTACTACTTGCACCTGCTGCTGACACCAGCCCCAATTGCTCTGCACCACCAGCGGGTGCAAATGGGGGGAGGAGAGGGGCCACCACCATCAGTGTGTGGGAGTGGCAACAGGAGCAGGGTTGTTGGCAGACAGCAGACCTGGGCCGTGGCAGGAGGGACTGGATGGGCAGCCTCGAAGCCCACAGTTCCTTTCAAGGTACACAAATTTGTGCACTGGGCCCCTAGTCTTATATAACCTCCTACAGACTTGATGATGCAAATCACTTATGCACATAAAGGAAACTAAGGGGAGAAAGCTTAAGTAACTTTCCCAAGCTCATTAAAGTTGTGAGAAACCCAGGCAGCGTTCAAATCAAGCAGATTGACCCAAGAGTATACTGTACTGCCTTGCTATTGAAAAAAGAAAAAGAGAAAAAGGAGGAAGAAAAGAAGAGAGGGAGTAAGGGAAAAAGAGAGAGAGGAAGAAAGGAAACGAGAGAGAAAGGGAAGGGAAGGAAGGAAGGACAGTGGATAAGGCAACTAATCAGGACAGCCCCACCCACCAGATGAGATTTGTTTCCCTAAATAAATTGTGTTCTTAAATCTATATATAATAGTCATATTTGTAGTTGTAGTTATATATAATTACTCACATAAATGAATGAAACAAGATCCTGAAAGTTATTCTATCCTTTAAAAATGAATTGTGTATTTGGGAAGAGCTTAAAATAGCTCTAGTAGCAAAATAATGGGTTCCAAAGCTGTTCACGCCCTAAACCCCAGGACCTCTGAGTATATGTTCATGGTGACATGTAACATGAAGTTGCAAGTGAAATTAAAGTCCCTGTTCAGCTAACCTTGGGGTGAGGAGATTATCCTGGATTACCTGAGTCCATGTGAGAAAGGCTCAACTGGCATTGCCAGCTGTGATGATGGGAGGGACCCATGAACCAAAGGTCACAGGCAGCTTCAAACAGTCAGAAAAGCCTAGAAAAACAGAGTCTCTCCTGGAGCTTCTAGGAAGGAGTGCAGCCCTGCTGACCTCCTTGATTCTAGGCCAGTGAGACCATTTCAGACCCTGACCTCCAGAACTGTAAGGTATAAAATGTGTGTTATTTTAGCACATTAAGTTCATGGTAATTTGTTACAGTAGTAATAGGAAAACTAATACAATAGCTTAAACATGGTTGTTCAATTAGGTATAGGGGGAAAAAAACCTATAAATTATTTGGGACAGAAACTCTGAAAACTAAGTGAGTTCTGTATTCAAATTTCTTGGCATTTGTCCTGTTCCCCTTTGCAGGTGACAAAATTGGAAATTGTGAAAGGTGGATTATTGACATGCTCTAATGCAAGAAAGAAAACAAGGAACCCATGGCTCAAAAATAAAAAAATAAAAAGCTCTTGACCCTATATCAAAGAACTGGCAAATAAATGAAAACTTGTATCCTTTTGTTTCAAATAAAACTACTAAGATGTTTATGTATACTTTTATAAGATTCTCTATTTTAACCGACTTTTGGATTAACCAATAAAAAATTTCATTTATTCACTCATCATTCATTCATTCATTATTTACCATATTTTCCGGCGTATAAGACGACTTTTTAACCCAGGAAAATCTTCTCAAGAGTCGAGACAAAACTACTGAAATGGTAGAAATAGTAGAGGGAGAAAGTAGAGGAGGTAGTTGGGTCACTTCTCTTACTAGCCTTTTCGTTATTTGAGAACATTTTTGAGATTTTCCTGGGTTAAAAAGTCATCTTATATGCCGGAAAATATGGTACTTATTCATCCATTTACTTAACCAACATCAATGAGTAACCACTCTATGCCAGCCTGTGCAGGGTACCAGGTCTACACAAATGAACAAAGCATAGTCTTATCTGGAAGACACAGAAAACCAAGGCTAGAGATGTTTTAAGAACTACCTGGGCAACTCTAAATCAGATGGGGAACTTTACTTCCTAAGAAGAAAAGAGAAATTCTACAGCCTCCAACCCCTGACCCATTACTGAATGATGTGAACAACTTTGTGCTGTGACTGATTTATCACAATCACAGGGGAGATTGTAACGGAGCTCCCTTTTATGTTTCCTTTCCAAAAGTATCACCTGCATTATTTAAAATGCATGCCATCCCATTTGAAACACAGCTATCTCTCCCTAACTGTGAAGAGAATAAAAGTGTTTTGTTGGGCTTGGCACTTTCCAAAGCTCAGGTAGTTTATCATCAAAATAGCCCTCCCCCAAAAGAAATAAATTTTAAAAATCCCTTGTTCAGGAAGTGGTGAATTGCAAGAACATCAAAAGTCCTGGAAAAGCTTACTCATTTGCAGTCCTATTTGGCAGGATGTTAAATCTGTGAGTTTTCCCTATGCCCTGAAATGCTAAAGTCACAAATATTTGTTCGGATCTATTTCTCCCTTCTATGTCCTCTCCTCACCAGTCAGGCCAATTGATCACGATGGGCTGGCCTCTGGGCTCTGCTCTCATGTTTAATGAGCATACTGCCTCCTCCCTCCTTGCCTCTGAGGTATCTCCCCTATGCTTGAGTGGATGCAAGATGGTGTAGAAGTAATGGAATTAGGCTGTCAGCAAAGCTCTGCTTAATATGTGTTTAGTCCGCCTTTGTTGGAGGGATTCATCTTTCTTAAATTCTCAGTGTTCGTCTACGGCTCCACAAAACAGAATAACATTAGCATGTACTTGTCATTCTATCACCAGCTAGACATAACCTTCTTTCACAGGAGAAAGCTCAGAGCAAAAGCACTCATTAGCTACTTACATTCAAGCCTTGACAAAAGCCAGGCTGGAGTGTGAAAATTCATTTACACCTGCTGGAAGGGGCTCATTAGCCAGTGGAATGATGAGAGGGAGTGCATGCCCAGGCGCTGGGAAGGACAAGGGGGTCCTGGAGTTCGAGGTCGTGAAGCTTTTCGTGCCAATGGTGTTGAGCACTTAAGGATTCTGATCCCAGAATCAGAATTAGTTCCATGACAAGCCTGAAGTGACACAGTCCCGAATTCCTCCAGGGATTTTTCTACCCGCTAAGATCAGAAAGTGAGGAGAGGGTGGTGATTAGCATGTCCTTCTTAAATCTGGCTCTCTCTGCTTCGAGGCCTTGTGGTGTGGGGTGACTTTTTCTCTTCTCTATTTCTTGGTGGGGTGTGTGTGTGTGTGTGTGTGTGTGTGTGTGTGTGTGTTAGGAGTGGGGCTGGAGGATAATGTGGATGATATTTTGTTTTGTTTTTTACTTGAACTAAGAGATACACTATTAAGGACAAAGAAAATTCAACCCACAAAATTATGGACCATCTAGTCCCAGGGTGGGGAACATCCAGCCCGGGGGCCATATAAGGCCCGTGAAGTCATTTGGTCTGGCCTTGCCAAGGCATTAGGGGTGAGTTCATTAAATGTTTGACCAAATAGAGCATCTGATTTTTTAACCTGATAATTTTGTATGGCCTGCAAGTGTTGTTATAAATATCCAAATGGCCCTTGACAGAAAAGGTTCCCCACCCCTGATCTAGTCCAGCTCTCTAGGTAGGTAGTGCCTGCAAGCAGCTCATGCATCCTTGCCACAGAAACAGCAGCCATACAGGCTGCTCCCCTTCTGGTCCCCTCATCCCCCTCTGACCTCATTCTAACCGACATCTCTTCTACAAATGGGCGGAGAGGAGTGAGAATCCACCCGTCAACACGGCGCTCATTAAGACAGTGTCCTGAGAGCTTTCCCTCCTTCCAGGTTCCCATCACCCCGATCTTTGTAAATAACTCTTTTAAGTTTCTCCCGTTATTTTATTTTACAGGTACCCACCCATGAGACCCTACTTACACTCACTCCTTCCTGCTCTTCCCTTTTGTCTTATGTGGCTTTTCCTGTCTGATGAGGGCAGGAAAGTTCAGCTGGCTCTTAACAAAGCCTGATGGCCTATGCGGTCCCACCTCTTGCGGCTTCTTCTCACTCGTCTCCTTAGAATGTTGGGTACTTAATGCATCTTCATCCCAAGTGTTGGGCCCCAGTGAGCATATGCAGAAAAGAGGTAGAGGACTATTTATCATGTCTTCCATGAATCCAACTTAGAACACAGAGGAACTAGTCCTGCCCTCCTTGTTGGCAGGTGTAATAATACAGCCTTCCTTCCTATTTGATTCGGCAATATCTCAGCTCAGATCCTGACCCTATCAAGTTGCTGAACAAGTGGAGGCGCTGAAGGCAATAGAAGGACTCCCTAAGGAGACACGGGAAGAACCAACTCCACCCGAAACCCAGCAAACATCTGCTCCTGACACTTTCTCAGAAACCACAGCAATCTGAGTTGAAGGAAAAGGAGGGAGGGAGAGTTTGACAGGTCTGTGTCTTTTGGTTGAATGATCACTGCTGTCCTAGATGTTTAATTAGAGAACAAAGGGAGAGGCTTGCTTTCAGGATGAAGGATGAAGGAAAGTTACCTAGCCTGAAAAATATGCTTTTGTTCCCCCTCAGAGATTTTGGGTTGTCATCACAGTCACCAATCTTACCTCTTACTACATTTCAATAAAAAGGAAGTTGAACATGGAGACTGGGGACAATTTAGTTCTTCGGGAAAATGTTTCTGATACTGTTCTGGCAAGGTGCTGGCTCTGACTTGGGCTGAGAGGAATGACTGGTGCATTACAGACAAAGCAAGGAAGGGGCCTTGATGAACCTCGATGTTGTTATGGAATATGAGATTCAAAAGAGAAGCCCGGAGGCCTCCGAGGGGACAAAAGTTATATTAAGTCAGCCAAGCAAAGAAAGATTCCAACACTGCTTATCCATAATCAACTCCCTCCCCAGAGAGCATAAAAGATTTAAGCTGAATCCAAATGTTACTACTTTTTTTTTCCCCCCAAACAACATTTTATTTGTCCAGAGAAAACAGGTCTCCGATAAAGCACACACTTGAAAGAAGTCATAGAACAAAAGCCTAAACTTGGGAACTCTAACATTCTTTCTGTTGGCTTGGACTGTGGATACACGATACTCCCAACAAACTTTAAATCGCTACCTCAAAGTTCCTTCTACTTTCTAGAATTTCTATAATTCTTCCCACTTTATGAAGTACTTTCCCTCATATGACCTTACTTAGACCTCCAACAACCCAGTAAAACTGCTATTTGGCCATCTCCAATTTTATAGATGAGGAAGCAAAGGTTTAAAGTATAAGGGATTTGTCAGATGGCAAAGCTGCATCTGGAAACAAGGTCTCATGAATCCATTTCCCATACCATATTTTCTCCTTTATTAGCTCATTGAATTGACCAATATTCTTCCTACCTATTCAATTTCACTTTTTTTTCTTTTTCTTTTTCTTTTTTTACTTTTTCTGATACAGAGACCCCACTTAGGTCAGGGCGCTCACTTCACTATCCCCTCAATAGCAGCCGACAATATTAGACAATAAAAGTTGATTTGATAAAAGAATGAATGTATATATCACTCATTAGGGACACATTTCAAGTGCCTTAGGAGGTGGTTTTATAGAAACACTTTTGTGTGATCCTTACAACATCTCTACAAGGTGTCACCCCATTTTATCGGTGAAAATGTTAAGGCCCAGAGAAGTTAGAGAACTTTCCCCAGCCCCTCACTAGACTGTATAAGCGGATGTGAATACTGTGTTCATTTTCACACCTCTTCTCTTCTTCCTACACCTTGCCTTACTGGGTCCAGATCGGCACTTTCCAATGACAGAATCACTAGTGATGGGTGGCTATCAAGCACTAACGAGACCAAACAGATTTGTTATTATAAGTACAAACTGCAGCAGATTTAAGACTTAATATGAGAAAGAATGTAAAATACATCAATACTCTATGTTGGTCACATGTTAAAATCATAATGTTTTCAACAGAGAAAGTTAAATAAAATACATCGTTAAAATTAGCATCTCTTGTTTCTTCTTCATTTTTTGGCTACTGGCAAATTAAAAATTACATACATGGCTCTCATTTGTGGCTTGTGTTAAATTTCTATTAGGTAGCACAGATCTAAATATTTGCTATGACCTTTCCAGTTTTACCTTCTCAGATATTCAAACATAGAGCCCTTATTTAAATTTCTAAGTAACTGGAAATATATACCATGTAATACGTCTTTACATTTGTTCCTCATTCTTCAGAGAAATAGTTAAGGAACAAAAATATTTCTCTAATCCTAACCCGTCATTAGATTCAATTCTCCTTCCCTTCCTCAATTTTTGTGTGGATTCAAAATTCTCTTCCTCTGTCTAAGATTCTCTGCCCATACCTCCTTCTCCACCCATCTTTGCCTAATAATAATAAGTATGAATTAGTACGGTTCTTAACGTATCTACTATTGTACTAGTTAGAACAGGCTGGAATATGTTACAGTAACCAACGACCCTAAAAACTTAACAAAGATTCATTTTGGTCACTGCTTTCCACTTCCTTAATGTCTTCCTTTATTTCTTGTAGAGACAATGGGTACTTGACTCAGCAAACTGAATGAATTAGAGCAATATCCTTATATGGAGACTCCACAAAAGGAACTCAGCCAAAAGCAATCCTACCTCTTACATTATGGAGGGAGCTTAGTATCATACGAAGAGCAGAGTCTTTGAAGGCAAACAGATCAGAGTTTAAATCAAAGGTCCATCAAACCTCAGAGGGAAGGGTGGGGGTAAGAGGGAGAGATCAACCAAAGGACTTATATGTAAGCATATAGGACTAACCAATGGACACAGACAACAGGACGGTGAGGGCATGAGTGGGGGAATGGGGGGAATGTGGGGATAAGGACACGTATGTAATAACTTAATCAATAAAAAATAATAAAATAAATAAAATGAAATAAAATGTCCACCATTTTCAAGTAAATCATTTCTGGAAAAATAATCCAGAATCACTTTATTTTTCTTATATAGAAAACAAAGTAGTTATGAGGTTTATGTAAAGTGATGTTGGTATAAACACAAAATACAGAATTGGTCACATGGGAAGGGTTCAATAAATAATTGCTATAATTAATACTAAATAATAAGCATTTCCTGCATCAAATGTTTCATTTGAAGGAACACAAACAATAAAGTGGCAACACAGATGATCTTGATCATTGATAGAGAATAAGTTTACCTTTTTTGTGATAGACTCTTTAGTATCCCCAAAAAACTATATTGCAAAATAGGATTTTAGTTCACCCTTCCAATTGTCATGAATAAAATACCTTTGAATATTGGCAAAGTTGACTGTTTTCAGATACCTGTCACACTTTACAGTTCATGTTGAAAAATGATCTGAAAATGAAATAAAATTATATTTTAAAAAACCTTTATAGGACCAAGAAGAACTCATCTTGACTGTGAGCTGCAGAAACCAAGCAGATTAAGCCAACAAAAGGGGAATACGAATACGATGGGCCATCTGGTTTTCCCTCAATTGTTCTTAGAGCGGACAAATATGTTATGAGCCATTAAAACCTCTTTAGCTGGCCATACATAAATTACAGTCCTAATTAGTTAGTTTCATTCTGAGATGGGATGTGTATGAGGCACCAGATGAAAAAGACCAGCTTCTGCCCGACTTTAGAATGAGTTCACGTTACAATATTGGCAACAAGGCAAATCTATCTCAATTACACCATCTAGTAATATCAGAAGAACATGGCATGAATGTCATATGGTGAACAAACAGGTCAAGGAATTTGGGGTGACATCACAGCACATGAAAACCTAGAAGAATGCGACAGTCCTACTGAATCCTGGCTACTTTCACCAAGTGCTGAAAACAGATGGGATATTTTAAAAAATAACAGTAACAGGTGAGATATAAAAAAAATTTTTACATGTATTTTTTCTTAATGACTGCCATGGGATACAATTAATATGTTTTAACATAATGAACTGTGACCAAGCGTTGAAAACATAAAAGGTGAAACATATTTATTTTAACAAGTTCAGAGAATTCACAGTACATACACTTTTAGTGACTTAAAATTGGGGGTGAAAACTAATATAATTCTAGGAATTTGGAATTCCTAGAAGTAAATTAGAAAGAAAATAATTTTATTTAAACACACACACAAAGAAAAACAGCACTTGTTAAATTCTGGAACATGAATTGAAAGAGCAAACTTCCTTTTGCAAGGATCTCAAGTTGATGGCAGAGGCATAGTAACCAGATATAAAATGTTGTGGCAATAACTAGATTAAAACATCTATGAGGTAGGGCTGGCCCACAAAAAAGGTGATATCACCTGGGAGAGACTTGTCAAAGAAGTGGATGCTGTGAGACCCCCACCAAAATCCCCTCTTCCCAACCAGCTGGTATATTCAACCCCTGGCTGCTAAGTGCTGCCTGATAACAATGTGTAGCTCTCCTCTTCTCTGGAGAATTCCCTTGTCCAAAGGGGAACTGTCTTCTTGGTACATTCTGCACAATCCGAATATTTTAGCCAATAGCTGGCTTACACTAGCAAAAGTCTATTCCCATTGGCTCAAGATAGGACGTACCCTTGGATGAAATTTGTGCTCCAGACTCTCTGCAAGGGTACCAATGGAAGCTAATCTCCAGCTGGTGCCACATTCTTTCTTTGTTCTTCTTGCCCCTGCCCTCTCCTGTTTCACTTACTCCCCTTCTAAACCTGTCATCAGTCCCTCAATAATTCCCTTACACATGAATTCTTACCTCAAGTGCTGTTTCTTGGGAATCTCATCTAAGATGCTAGCTTTTTTTTTGTGGACCAACAGACCAAGCTAAGTGTTAAGGTACATGCATCTTTTTAATCTGACGATATAAATTCAATTACTAGGATGAAATCTATTTTCATTAACATCTCCCCCTTAATCTTGTATAAAAAACAAATAATAGCTAGACTACAATGCTTCTTTGATATACACTTGGTCCTTTCTCCCCCCTCCCCCTGCCCCCCATTTCCCCATCCCCACTTCTGGTATTTCAGCATGGAACATCTACTTAGTTCTTTGTACTTAATTTTCCTTTTTGGCCCAAACTTCTAAATTTAATCTCAGGTAGATGATGTCTCTTAGATTCAGAAGATCAAGTCTACTCTTATGAGAAAAAAAAGGCTTCTTTCTAATCCAGGAGCTCTTGATTTTTATAATACTAAGTAACTGAATAGCACCACCAAATTATGCTTTTGGTGTAGCCCTAAATAATTGATAGGAGTCTTCTAGACACTTCCAGTGGCTAATCTGAACAGCATAGTAAAGTAGTTTCTGTTTGCTTTTCCCCAAGTACTCCAGCTCTCTATCCCCCTATCAAAAGAGAGAAGAAACTTTAACAAATATGCATGAATCTCCAGCTGAACATCTTGACCTAGTCGTTCAAACTATGCATGAACATTCCAGGGTCAAACACTTATCCAATGTAATCCATGAATTCTAAAATGATAGACTATTTTAAGTGTCTTAGTTGGTGAGCGAGAAGAGAGAGATCCATTTGTTGTTCCACTTATTTATGCATTCATTAGTTATTTTTTATCTGTGCCCTGACTGGGGATCAAACCCCCCAACCTTGGCATATTAGGACAATGCTCTAACCAACTGAGCTACAGAATATTTTTAAATAGTTAATGCTAGAGACCGACAAATCCAGGGTCTTCATTTCACTGGATGAGGAAGTTAAGATCAGAGATGGGAAAGTCCTTCAGTGATATGTAGATACTACTTAGGGTCAATTTTTCTTGGATTTCTAGCTTTCTGCCCTTGCTCTGTCTTGCTCAAAAAAAAAAAAAAAAAAAAAAACAAAAAAAAAAAAACAGAAAAATAAGACAAAACAAAACAAAACCTGACAAATTCATTGCAACAGATGACAAGCTAGAAACTTGGTAGCAAAGCTCATTAATGCTTGAGCTCAAATGCTGGCAGTGGAGATTCGACTGCGTGCCAAGTGTATCAGGCAACCTGCCCGTGTTGTGAAGCTTCACTTGTGTTTGACTTCCAAAGCTTAATCATTAACTTGTCTCACCTGATATTTCTTAAAGTAGCCAAATAAAATGATCTCAGCTCTTAAGTTCCAATTTGTGTCTCAAGGATATCTATTGTACATTGTAAATCTTACAGCTTTAAGGTCAACTATAGAATGTCTGTTCTCTTATAATGTGACTAACTAAGGAAATAGTATCCCAAGGACAGTTCACATTTTTAATGCACATCCATTAAATTATATTTATTCATTCATTCAACAAATAGCAATGAGTACTTATTAGTATCAAGCACTGGGACTCAACAAATACAGGTGCTCCCAAGATAGTGGGAGAGTTGATGAAGAAATAGTTACAATACTTGGTGCACATGTAGGCTTTTATGGGGGCATGTACAGGGGTCCCTGGTACTCTAGATCTACACACATCTATATATGTATATATATGTGTGTGTGTATATATATATATATATATATATATATATATATATATATATACTATATATGCATATATGATATATTCATGTATATATATTTCAAATATATCTATACTAGGAGCCCGGTGCACAATATACTGTGCATTCGGGAATCCCTTAGCCCGGCCTGTACCCTCTCAGAGTCTGGGACCCCTTGGGGGATGTCCACCTGCTGGCATGCCTGGTCAGCCTGGGTGAGGGGCTGATGGCAGTTTGCAGCCTGGCAAAGGCCACCCCGCCTGCCCTGCCACTTGCACTGCACCCACCTCTGTGGTTGCACTGACAGCCTCTATCTTGGCTGTGTTAATTTGCATACAGCCACTCTGATTGGCTGGTGGGTGTGGCTTGGCTGGTGGACTTGGCTTAGGCGAACTGGAGAAAGGTCAATTTCAATATCACAGCATCTTATCATAACTTTGCTTTAGCATACTCAGAAGTGCAAATTTTTAAATAGTGTTTGAATAATTGTTTAATCAAGCATAAAAAGAAGAAAATTAGATTTTCATTAATATTTAAAGAAAAATGCGCTTCAATTAGAGATCTATATATGAAAGTCAAAACTTCTAATCCAGAGAGTATGTAGGCAACACAGTGAAGACCTTACAGAAGGGTATAATTTTTTAAGAAATGAAAAGGGAAAAGACGGACATATTTTACTACATTAAAATATCAAACTCCTGAAACAAAAGCAGGAAAAAATATAGCTAAAGGACAAGGTAACGCCTGTGCGAGGTGTCTGAGGTACATGCAAGCGACGAGGACTAGCATCCAGCATTATAAAGAACTCCTACGGATCAGCAAGAGGACAACACCAGCGCAAAACAGACCAAGGATGCAACGGGCAGAAAATAAAATCAAAATGGCCAATAAACATCTAAAAAGGCTCTCCCCTTCACTAGGAATCGGGCCATTTGGCAAAAGCAAATTAAAGCCACCGTAAAAATACATTTCCTACCCATTGTACTGGACAAAATTTTTAAAGTTCTAACAATTCCTCCGATTTACGGGAATTCTCACATACTAATGGAGGGAATGAATGTCGATACAGCCACGATTGAGGACAATTAGTCATACTAGTGAAAGCTGAAGGTGTATATATCTTCTTGCCCAGCATTCCCACCTGTGAGTATAGCCCCTAAGAAAACTGCAATACACGGAATAAAGGTTTCACAACTAGTGCTATTCTGTGTGGCCTTATTTACATCAGCAATGAAATGAGAAACAACAGTGATTTATTTGTTTTTTGCTGATGCAAATTTACAGAACAACAGATAAATTGTGGTACACATGTGTAATGTCTTAAGCACCATCAAGCAGTTAAAACAAATGAACTGAAAATGTATCAAACAAGTGGGTAAATCTCAAAAACCTAATGTTGAACACAACAAGTATATTGTAAAGTGATGCATATATGTGATACCAATTATGCAAATTTAAAATATGCCTCCTATTACTATGGATGATAACTAAACATGTAACAATTGGCAACAACATGCATGGGAATGATAAATGCCAAAGATTCATAATACTTCTACCACATCAGCTACCAGTGAGTAACTAACATTATTTGAGAGTGGAATCAGTGTCAGACACTGCTGCAAATAATTTACAGATACTTAATTCTACCATTAAACAACCACGACAATCTTATAGGATAGATGCTATTATTGTTTCAAGTTTATAGACAAGGAAACTGGGGCACGGAGAGATTCAAGTAATTTGTCTTTGTTACATAACGAATCCATGACAACGCTGGAATTTTAACCCTGTTCTTAACCAGGATATGATAATAGTTTCCTTAAGGAGAGAAAGGAGAATGGGAACCAGGGAAGGTATAGAGAAGGCTTCAAGGCAATATTTCATTTCGTTAAAATTCTGAAGGAAATATGGTAAAATGTTATAATTTAATAAAACTAAGTAGAGGATACCAAGGTTCATTCTATTACTCTCTTTAACTGTCCATGTATTTATATCAGGAGAAGGGGAAGGAAGGATGAGGAGGAGGCAGAAGAGGGGGAGATGGAAAGAGACGCCCATACACCCTGATAGCAGGGCAAGGAATGAACTGGGATGAGGCAAACCAGAAGCAAGGGAACAAGTAAGAAACGCTTCTCTAGCCAAGAGATTACCAGAAGCAAGGGAACAAGTAAGAAATGCTTCTCTAGCCAAGAAATATGATCAATATGACATTTACTGCCACTTGGTAGCGATATGTCTAGAAATGACTCAAACCATTTTATTCATGAAAAATCTGAATCATATGCCTAAGAGTTTGCAAAATAATGTCTATATCTATATTACTCATTAAACATTCCCGATAACCCAGGACAGCAGGTAATATCATTATCCCCTCAGAAACCTGAGGCTTAAAGAAGCATAACTTGTCCAAAACCCCTGCAGCTAAGAGGTGTTGGCATCATGACTCAGACTCCTCCACTGCCTTAGAACCACTTCTGCCTCTCAAACACGAATAGTTCAAAGAATCTCACAGTGGCCACATCCACACTAAATTAAGCAACTGACTTTAAAAAATGAATTTACATGGTCCTTCAAAGCCAACATAGTCTTCAAACCTAAAACCTTCAACTCAGACATCATTTCCTGTAACCCATCTTCCCAGTACTTGTGCTTGCAGAAACATCAATATTAATTCCTGCTTTAAAGTGGGAGTTGAGAGAAGCCTTCATTTCAAACTCATTTACCATATTTTTTTTTTACTTTGAAGTTGACGTAATTAACCAAACACTCACTCAGGTCCTCTTTTGCTGGATGCTGTCGTTTCTGGCAAGCTGGGGTTATCGGTAATATTCATCTGCCTTGGAATACAGTGAAGAAAGAAGTGGGAGGGGGGAGATGCCCAAGTAATAATGTTTGCATCACCCTGGGTCACAAAGCGGTGATGTCTTCTCTATGAATATATTCATTGTTTACAGCCTCTCCACCTGTGGGGAGAAGCCTGCTCAAGTTCAAACACATGCTCCCTTTTGAAGTTGCCCAGGTTCCAATTTGACATCATTCTGAGAAAATTAACAGATTCTTGAACTGCTGTAACTTTCTTGGAGCAGAGTCAACAGACAGAAACCCACATTTGCACCTAAAAATTCTGCACAATGACTTTGGCTTCTGAAAAGACTGCCCTTTAAAATGGACTATATTCAAATGTCTTAATAGCTGAAGTTTTGTAAGAAAAATGAATATGTGATTAGACTGATCAAAATTTGGTTATTCCCGAATTTGCCACAACTTGGGAATATTACTGCAACAAGCCACACTGATGCAGAATGAGCTGTGTGGTTTTTGTTTGTTTGTTTGTTATTCTAATGTTCGGATTTGCCTTAACACTTTGGACCCAACTAATATTTTGAGGAGCCACTGCTTCATTCTCCCTCTACCAGGACATGGCCAGCAGCACCCAACCCTCTCACCATTCAGACTACAGCAAATCAGGAGCGACGTTTGTTCATTTAATCGGGAGAAAAGTTCCTCTTAATTTGTGAACATTTAAATTGTAGAATATATTTTAAATACAGCTGCATTACTTCATTCTCTTGCATAATGTACCCGGTACTTCTCTGTGTGTTTACCTTGCAAATAAGGATCGAGGTGGGGCAAGACTACAGTGAGGGATCCCTCTCTGTCTTCCTCTTCTCTACATGATGTGCCAACAGCTTTACGGTGAGGCAGGTCTATAGATTCTGGTGTGAAAAATACAACCAAATTGTTTAATAGGTATTAAAACCTAATGAACACCTTGGTTGATTCGACTTTCTCATTGGCTTTTCTTCTACCATCTGAGACCGTAGTAAGGACTTCCCAAGTCCCCAACAGAAAGGGTTTCTAACTAGAAAGGGGGAGAAAGACACTGTTCTTTCCCCTTAATGTCCTGCATACACTACTGATCCTAGGATGCAGAAAACAGGGTCACAACGTGGACACAGCATTCGGTGGAAATAGCAAAAGCATGTTCACACGGGGGGTGAAGACACCAGCCCCAATAGAATAGAGGGTTCACTGGGGGTGTGGTAGGAAGACAGGAGGGTGAAATAATTGAGAACCAAACAAGGAGGACAATTGAACGCCAGCATATGGAGTCTGTATTATCCAGAATGGAGAGCCATTAAGATAGTTTATATTTTATTTGTGATAAAGATAATGACAGAAAGGAACAGATGCATATAAAAGAAGTTTTGAAGGCATCTATTCAGTAGAACTTGGCAACTAAGATACCTGAGTTGTAGGATATGAAAGGAACTAACATTGGTTAGGTGGCTATGTTCCAAGACCCTTTTGTTCCCAAGTTTATTAAAAAAATATATTACCTGATTTCATTCTGATTTTAAAGGTGTTCATGAAGTTAGAATTATTATTTGCAGGTAACAGATAATGGACATGAATTTTAGGTAGGTTAACTGGCTCGACCTAAGTTGCACAACATGAAAATGATGGAGATCGGTTTTAACACAAGTGGAACCACGTAATTACCCACAGGATCTTTCCAATTCACTATATGGTCTTCCAAAGATGACTTCAGATTTTGAGAGTTCATATAACAGAATGGTTAACAGCAAGCATGTGTCTGGAGTAAAAGTGGCTGGGTTTCTATTTCAGCTCCATCATTTAATATTCATTTTATCTGGGACATAGCACCTCAACTTAAATGCCATTTATAAAGTCAGGATAAAAATCGTGCTTACCTCAAAGGGTTATGGTGAGAATTAAGCACTTAGAAAAATAGGCATATCTGTAATAGGGTCAACAATAAAAAATAAAGGGCAGAAAGCCCTCAGAAAAGAGCATGCATGCATGAAATGCTCATGGTCCTCATTATTATTCACTCCTTTGTTCAAACAAAGAATGGTGGTGTTAGAGCCAGGGAGTCTCTCTCTAGTGTGCTAGGCAAAACTCAAAGCCCTTTAGGTGCATTAAGAAAAAATTCAAATTTTAATCTTCTAAGTTAGCATGCTTTTATATTCCCTATTAAATGCAATGCAAAAAAAATCATATCATTCCCTACCAAACACAATGCAAAAGACTATTTCGCATCACTTTCACCTCCTGACTGAAGCTAAAAACATCTGTAAGTCTGGAACCACCAAAGTCCCAGATGGCAGATTAATAGAGGGAGACTCTGATGGAAATCTCTAGGCCATCAACTCCAAAGGTTGTTGTAATCCTCTTTTAATCTTTTCAGGGGGAAAAAAAATCTTTAGATGTAGCCTAGGCCCATTAGACCTTAGATAAACAAATATATAAACAGCAAAGTCTCTAAACAAATCATTTCCACCAACTAATCTATGAGCTCTATTTACTGCCTGCTGTGCAAACACGGAAACATCACACAGTAATAGGGATGTATCGAAGCTTTTGCTGTCTTGTTTAGGAACACTGGACATCGTTTCAATACCCACCTCTTCCATAAATAAAGAAGCAGGAAATGCCATATGACCGACCTCAAGGAAAATGGAGAAACATTAACAAAAACACCCTCCATAACAACGATGGTAATTTTCAGGAAGCACATATAAAAGAACATATGCTATGCAAGAGAATAATATTATCAGTATAGAGAGTCTAAAGTATGTTATATTCCCAAGGACAAGAGTAAGAGAGACTCAAGACCAACAGCCAAAGGTAGAATCTTGAAGAATACTTAGCTAAATTGTAGGAAGAACAGAGTCAACAAAATGGAGATGCTGAAATGATAAAAGAATAACAGCAACATGTTGGTTGTAAGAGGTTAAGGTGGCAAAAACGTCAAGGACCCAGTAGAGAAGTCCAGGAAAACAAGAATTTTAAAAAAGATTAATAAGTATAAATAAGATTTCTAGAAAACGGCCTTTTTGAGTAGAGTTTCAACAGAATTATGGGGACAGATACTATTTTTTAGGAGACTAAGAGGGAAATGGATAAAGAAATTCAGGCAGAAAAAAAAATGTGCCTCTTATTTAAGAAGACTGGCAATGAAACCAAGGAAATGCCACAAAATTGCCAGAGCAATTAAAGAGAACTTTCCCACCAAGTCACTTTCACACATAGCCAAATATTGATTTCATCCCACCTGCTCTCAAATTTTTCAAACAAGTAATTTAGTGACGGAGTTTTTAAAAATGTGTATTTTGATGTTCACCATCCAGATTTCTACCTGATTTAGGCAGAACTTTAAAAACCCTATAATATTTTATAGAATCAGCGAGTACCAATACTTTTGCGGGGTGGGGGGGGGATTATGATGATTGGCACTAGTTTGATTTTTAAACTATGTTTCAAGATATGGCATTTTCAGATAAGAATTGGTATTGTTCTGGGTCTTAAGTTTGCTGCTAGAAGAGTCTTTGCAAACTGAAGTTCATAAATCTAATTATAATGTATATGTGCCTAGAAAGTTTGCTATTTACAGCAAACATTTTTCTAGCTACATCAACATTTAATCTTAATTTTAAACAAATCTTATGTTTTCTCACTCATATTTAGAAGCAACAAACTGCCAGTATGTACACAACATTTACAAATGCAACTTGAATATTCTACAAATAACTGATTTTCCATGTCAACATCACATAAAGTCGAACTAAACCACCTTAACTTGTATAGTGACCTTTCTCTCAAGCCATTAGGATAATAACTTTCCTTTCTTGTGTTATTTTGTAGAAGAAGAAAGTCCAATAATCAATTTGTTTTAGACTTTTCTGACATTTTGTTAGTTTTCTCTTGCAGCCTTGTTCTCCTCAGAATCCAGAGGCACTTCCATGAAGCCAGACTAGACCTGCTTCATTCATAAAACTGGTTGCAAATGACGACTGAGAGAGGCATATTACAAAACTCAGAGGTCACAAATCGTGCCTTTGGGCCTGTTTTTTGTAAATAAAGTTTATTGGGACACAGCAAAACTCATTCATCTATACGCCATCTAGTTCCATTTTCCTGCTACAACAGCCTATTTGAGTAAGCCAGACAATGACCATATGTCCTGCAAAGCACATATGTACTATGTCTCATACGTACTATGTCACCCCTGAAGTAAATGAATTAGATATACACAATAGCAAATGGGCTTTAGGAGGAGCCCATAAGGTGCACTACATCTGAAGCACCTCACAATTATTACCAAGCTGAAAACACCGGAAATTCTATTTTATATGAAATCTTCAATATTTAAATGTTAGCTATTAATCGATTTTTTAAAAAATGAGTTAGCAATGTATATCAAACAAAATTAATCTAATACTTGGATCTACCCTTTGAAACTTCTGAAACAGCCCTTAATCTCTACCATAACAGCTACCTCAATCACTGAGCCACACCATCACCTATGATTTGGGTCTTCTGATAAGAGATTTGCACCTTTACGGGTGATCTTTGGCAGCTGTATACAATTAGTCAAAGGTATTTTCAAATAGACACCTTAGTGACAAATTGCTTTTTCAAAGAAATAGAGTTACACTTTAAACTGTTTGAATGAGTGTAGAAATTCAATAGCAACATTTTCACCCTGTTTTTATCCGAAAGTAAAAAAGAAATGAACTGAAATGTAGATAATGCATAAAAGAGCAAATTCTGCAGATTGGGTTTTTTTTTTAAATTCTTATTAAGTGAAGGAAGAGCACAGAATGTGAGATGAGCTTATTTATCGAAATGTCAAAAATAACTTTCAACATATGCTGGAAAATCCTTTTCTTTGCCACCACTTGAGCTGGCTTTATACTGTGGTTTGACACTTTCCCCTAAAGCCTTCTCTATTTTGGGTATACACAGAGTCGAATAGAATTAGATATTCTTTTTTAAAAAATAGATGGTGCGGTATATAAAGTTTTTGTCACAGGCCCTGTCTGTGGACTTAATTTAAAGGTTTAATACTCTTCGCCAGTTTCCAAGCCTCCCAAAATCCCAGGAGAGAGAATTGAGAATGCCCATGTAAAATAATACTGCCAAACTCCAGTACCCATCTCTGCTGAAAATGCTAAGCAAAGTCACTAAATCATAAAAGCTAGGTTTATTCTTAAATTATAAGCATTTCAATATTTGGTAGGTTTGAGAATTCTAGGAGACTAAGCCACCATTCTTATCTAGTCAAAAATCCTTTCCTGATTATAGCTGACTTTTAAACGGTGCATCTCCAAAGCCCTGGAATGCTACAGGCGTGCCTCAGCCTGAAATGGAGGGGTTAGGGCTTCCACACATGAATTTCAGGGGACACATGCAGCCTATGTACCCTCCTAGGAGGAACTGGGCATACAAGTTCGATGTCTGGAGGGCTGCCCTGCGGACCTGAGATTGGTTTTTACCCCAGGGCACTGCACTCTCTCTCATGAATCCCAAAACCTGTCCAAAGCTTTGCAAAAAAACAAAAGTCCTTTCATTACACATTCCCTTGAATCATATTGATCTGAGTGTGCTGTTCCCTGCTAGGACCACAACTGACATAAGCATATGTAGCATATAGAGACAAAAAATATTTAATAATGGATTTGTGTGGAATGAGAGAAAAAAAGAAAGCAAGGAAATATTTCATCTATATGCTGCTTCATCTTCACTTCCGCAAGGAAATGTGTCTATTCTCCTAGAATTCTGAAATTACTTGATAAAATTATCAGAATTATATATATTTACACATGTGTAATTTTTCTAATTTTAATTATTAGAATCTCACACACTCATGAAGCAATCTGTGGTCAAAGTTGTTAGACTAAAAGCTAATAAACACAGCTCCTCTCCACCCCCGCAAAAAAAAAAAAAAGGCTATAAAAGAGTCATTGAGACAACACTGTCATGAATATGAGTCCATGTGGCTGGGATAAAGCATGGAAATAAATTCAGCTTTCCCAAAGCCATTATCCTATTGGAGCTGCTGATAGCACTTGCAAAGGATGGCATGATACCAAGCACAAACATGTTTATGAATGCAAAGGAGGATCAGGTTAGCCACAAGCAGAGATGAGACCTAAACTGGGAAATCCTCAGAAGAATGTGATCTTATCCAATTTCTGGAAGCAGTGAACAGCATGAAATGGCAGAAATGAAAGATAGGAAGCAGTGTCTCTGTGAATATAAGAATGAATGGGGATTCCTAGATGGCCCCATTAACCTTAAAAGTAAAACCCAATGAGGGTAAAGAGAAGAAATCTATGAACATATAGTGCAATGCCTTCAGGATGCCTGGGTTCTGCTTCCCATCCAAATAGAATCCTATAACTTTTCAAATTCACGACTTAATATTGCCAACCTTTCATTGCCTCTTTCATTATTTTTACAATGGGTTTATGCTGGTTCATTCAGAACTATATTGAAGATTAGAGAACAGTGTGTTTAAAGTACTAAAATATCTCAAACAAGTCAGAATGTGTCCTACATGTGTTATAATTATTACTAAAATAATTTCTATATCATTTGCATTGATGTCCTGTCAGTGTATAATAATTATACAGTGCACGTCTCTTCTCTGTTAAGCATCTTGTGTCAATAGCTTGGTGGAGCCACTTATCAATCAAAAGCTGACGTCCTGCATTCTCACTGGCATAGATTTGCTCTCTTATATTCCTGCAGTACATCCTATGGATCACAGACAATGAAACTGACTTTGGCTGATGAGGCATAGAAGGGGTTGTGGGGAGGAGGATGGGTAGTCCATGGGTTTGCTGGAAGGACTGGAGAACCCAATTCCTAGCTAAGCTGCCAAGAATAATGGCTGAAATCTTTTCGCAGAATTGACTCCACTGGCATTGCCTCTACCAAAATCCAGATGCTATTGTTAGCATTGTGGATACAAACTGGAATTCACTGAAAATATAATGGCAGACAGCCACAATGCTACTTCTGTGCAAAAACATGGCCTTAAATCCACTGGCCCTCTGAAAGCTGTGTCCCTTACCCGCTCCAACTAAACAGATTCCTTGTGGTGGTCAAGAAGCTCATTTCTGAAGGCAAGCATAGGGCGATGCATCAGTCTGCTCCGTGTGCCACAGCAAAGCACCAGACTGTGGTTTAAACAACAGAAAATTATTTTTCTTCTAGTTCTGGAGGTTGGAAAGATCAAGATTCTTCCAGGGTTCATCTGCTGGGGAGAGGTCTCTTCCTGGCTTCTTGCATATGAATTTTTTTTTTAACTCTGTGTTCACATGGCCTTCCCTCCAGGCGCTTGTAGAGAGCGAGCGGGAGAGGAAAATATCTCACTCTTAGAAGGCAGTTCTATCAGATTAGGGCCCTACCCTATGACCTCACTAAGCCTTAATTACCCCAGAAAGATCCTATCTCCAAATACAGTCTCACTGGGGTTTGGGGCTTCAACCTATGGACTTGGGGAGGATATAATTCAGTCCCTAGCAGGCAGGTATCTAGCAGATGAAACCCAGGACACATGCTGGGAATTGAATACAAAGAACTTCATGAAACTGGAAAGGTTGAATATAGCAAGAAATCCCCAAATATAGTCTTTTTTCCCCCAAAGAATTCTAGGTAGAGAGACTATATAGGCAGAGACACACCAAGTGTCTGTTGCATGTGGTAAAAAGAATTCCAGAAAATCAGACACAGAACCACCCTCTTCATCAAACTATTGGCAAAACATAGCCATATAATCTGCATAGCTGCTGCTTAAATGACCCATAAATGAGATCTAGGAAAATATCAGGACAATGAAGATGCTTAGTTTTTATAAACATTAGAGTGATGTTGAAAAGTAGAGAAAGGGAAGTCGAGGGGCAGGAGAGAAGAGAAAGGGAGGAGGAGGGAGGGAGAGTACACTTAGCAAGAAATGCAGGTACTGTCAAGATGGGAACTGAATACAAAGGAACCTAATGGAACGGAAAAGGTTGAATGGCACTGGGAAGGTCGAGCCCCTAAGCAGGACCTGGGGAAAGCTGGTCACTGTGGCTATGTGGTAGCTAGAATAAAAACCCCTTTATTCATCCATCCATCCACCCATTCTTATTGGAGACTCTGGTCTCAGCCTGGGGACAAAGGTTAAAAGGCAAAGACTCCGCCCTAAAAGAGATTGCATTATAGTACAGAAACATACATTTAAAAGCTAATGGGAAAATGTGTCAAGTACTAAAAGGGGAACTATATACAAATGAAAGACTCCTAAGCCTGTCTGCTGGAATCCAGAGAGTCATTAAGCGAAGACTGAACTGAATGAGTCGGGATTAACCAAGCATGTAGGCTGTAGGGAGGGAGATGCAGACTGAATTTGTGAGGTGCATTACAGTGTGCTAGGGCAAATGAGCAGTCAGTGTTGTTGAAGCTTCATCTCTGATGACAGAGCATGGCAGATAAGGCTGGGGAGGTTCCCGGAGACCAGATCGCCAAAGACATTTTGTGTGCTCTGACGAAGGTGCAATTTGTGCTCAAGGTAATGGGGAGTCATATAAAAAATATATAATTGAACAGGAATAGAGTTGATGAAAGGTACATGTTTAAAAGAACTAGCTTACTGAACTGTGGAGGATAGACTAGAAGGGTGAAACTGAGTTTAAGCGGACCAGGAAAAAAAGACTAATACGGTTCTTGAGCATCTATTGTCCCTGCTTTATATGATTGTTGAAAGGATTAAATGAGCATATACTTGTGAATGTCAGAGGACACTATAAAATATCAGACAACATAACAGAGCACGAGAAT
Source organism: Murina feae (assembly GCA_004026665.1). Classification (NCBI taxonomy): domain Eukaryota; kingdom Metazoa; phylum Chordata; class Mammalia; order Chiroptera; family Vespertilionidae; genus Murina; species Murina feae. The sequence goes on along the minus strand of PVJC01001956.1, from coordinate 55,139 downwards.
GAGGTGGCAGTGATTTGGCTTTGTGTGTTTCCATGTCCTTTTGCCCAAGGAGGATCTTCACCCTGTACCTGTAGATGCCCCACCCCCAGGGATTCTGACCCAGCAGATTGGGTAGGCCGTTCAGATATTAAAGAAACTTCCCAACTGAGTCTGATAAACGCGGATCTCTTTCTTTGAAGCGTCGGCATTCTTTTACAAACCAGTGCAAGCACGACTGTTGGGTTTTTCTTCATGGATCTGAATAATGATTCAGCCTGGAGAGCAACCAGGATGCAGTCGTCTATTAATTACCTAATGCAGGGCGAGGTCCTGGAAATCAGCACATGTGGTCACTACAAGCCGGGAGTCATTCGGCTCAGGCTCAAACAAGAAATGATGACAAACGCTTGACTTGCATGGCATGCCCCTTTCCCTCTGGGCCTGGTTGGCAGTATTCCAGCCAAGTTTTCCAACAGCTGTGCTTTAAACTCGTCCAGGTCTGCCGAGAGATAATGTCATGTTCCTCAAACCAGATGGATTCTACTCCTGAGAGGCACGTCCAATGTTTATTTTCTTCCAAGACCTCCAAGGAATTAAGAAGAAGACTGGCAGGAAATAAGCATTTAGTGTTCACATTTCCATCAGGTGCATCCGTACACCTGAGAGGAATCCCAGGCACCATGGTGCGGGACAGCCAGATGGGCTTCTGCCTGATTTCATTTCACTGGACGGCTCTTTTCATTCAGAGACTACATTTCTATGCTTTCCGTGTTTGTCTGGTTAGGCTCCCACAGGCTCCGGCTCTCAATAGAAGGCATCAGTCCATGAATGGCAATTTGGTAATTCAAACGTAAGTGAAGTCCAATGTGGAGATACACATGCATTTATTTTTATTTAAGGGTTCGGAGTAAGGGGTATATTGAAATCTATAAAATCTCATCTATTTCAGCAAACGTGTGCCTAAGTAGCACACCAAATTTCACAAGTATGGGATGACATATGGTGCAGCTCCACAGTCATTTCAAGCCCTTTGTTTAATAAATCCTCATCAAATTCTGCCAGGCTCTTGGGAAGGTGGCAATTGTGCAGGGCTCTGAGCTGGGCAGCAGCCCCATTTCAGAATCACTGCAATGGAAACTCAGTAGAAAAGTATTGTCTGGGGTCAATCTGCAGACAACACAGTTATATAGCCAAGGTACTTTGCACATCTCTGACAATTATACCCACTTACAAAAGCCACTACTGTAAAGACCAAATAACAATTTCTGCTACCATGGTTCTGAAACGCGTTTGCCTCTATCTTCCTATTCATTATCCACTTCTACAAGAAATCTCAATTAAAAGAAAAAAAAGTGGTCAGAGTAATCAGAAGGTGAAACAGATACAGTGGAGTAGAATACAAAAATGCTAGCCTGGAAGTTAGACTATATGGTTCCAATCTTGGTTTAAAATGCCTGGGAAAAGAGACATGTTCTGGCTCTGCCAAACAGTTTTGTCATTAAGTCTAGGTAAGCCCTTGGCTCTGACCTGGTAACCCAGCTGGTTAGAGCATCACCCCAATAGGCCAAGGTTCCGGGTTCGGGGTTCGGGGTTCGGTCCCCGGTCAGGACACATACAAAAATTACAAAAATCAACCACTGAATGCATAAATAAGTTCCCATCTGGTAATGTGAGCATCTGCTGGCACCAGCTACTCATTCATGGCTCCTGACAAAGACTCCAGTGTTCAAGTCCTCAAATGTTGCCTTTCTGTGCCAAGCCTCTGCCAAATGACCAGCTCTCTGGAAATTTCTACAAGCCCTCTGGGACTTGTGCTCTCTGGCTGTTTTCTTCAGATCTTGCTGGAGAGCAAAGAACTCTTGGAATTTGCCTTCCAGTCCACACAGCTGGACCCCTTCTTGACCAGAAAGCAGATTACCATGAAGGAAAACACTTCTCAGAAGAGTTTTAAGATATCATCCTGGTTTAGTAATAACTGAAAGTATCTCTCACATGTATACTTAACTTATCTGAACTTCTGTCTCTTTCTCTATAAAAGGAAAGGTTTGTATATGCATACCCTTGAGATTCTGTCCTTCCATTTATATACTCTCTAATCACAAATCCTATGCCTGGGTGGGATCTGGTAAGAAGTCCAACAAATGGATATTCAAGAAAAGTCCATATGGAAACAGACAACAGGTAGAAATAGAGAACAGCAATCCATGGCAGGGACAAGGAAAGCCGACAAGGGATACCGGTGGGAACACTGGCAGGAAAGGCAACAGGTGCAATATGAATAGATACCACCTTGAAACCTACAACAACTAACTGCTGGAGCAAGTGGTACCAAGAGCCCAGATGCCAGACGAGGATTTAGACACATAAGGTTGGCACCTAGGGAACCAGGGCGAAATGGAGATGAAAAAGGCAGAGTTACCCTCTTGCAAAGAGTCAAGGAAGTGACAGCTCATGAAGTCAGGACTTCGGCACGATAAACAAGACAGAAGTAACGTTTGCAGCACTGGGACACAGGAGCAGAGCCGGAATGGCAGCAGGAGTAAAGAGATTCTGAATCCCAAAACGTTAGGTTAAAGCTCCTTATCTGCTTCCTGCTTAGGAATTAGTTCAAGAGACTCTGAGAGTCTGCCGTTAGGAAGCAAGGCTTGAGGAGAACAAGCTTGCAGAGTCTGGAAAACAGGCAGAATCAGACTTAATTTGCAATATGTTCGGGGGCTCCCACGATTAATTCCAACAGAAGAGATATTTCAGGACCTGTGCCTTTTTAAACTGAGAAGTATTTGTCAAGGCACCTGCAAGACACTCTATTCTTTCATATCACAATTACAGTCCGCATATGTGTGGAAGAAGTAGTATAAATTTCCATTTTAAAAATCTTGTGCTATTTTCCATTGTACGTTTACTCTATAACCTTTTCAAACTGCAGCATGACATCCCTCTGGGGAAATGCACAAATCATAAATGAATTATTACAACATAAACACATCTGTGTAAGCTTTACCTAGGTCAGAAACAGGGCACAGCCAGCAACTCAGGTGTTCTCTTCGTGCCTCATCCTAATCTTTTAAGATGTAGTTTATTGAAAATGTGTTTGGGGAAAGAGACTTGTTACCATTAAGAATCAGAAGCAGTTCCAGGGACCTATCAGATGGGCTAGGTTCGCACCAGGACCCGGTCATCCTGGAGAAGTGCCGCATGCTCCTGGGTAAGGACTTCCACACCGACAAGCACATGTGCGAGGAGATGCCATTATCTGCAGCAAGAAGCTCCACAACAAGATAGCGCGCTATAGCACACATCTGATGAAGTGACTTCAGAGAGGCCCCATGAGAGGTATATCCATCGAGCTGCAGGAAGAGGAAAGAGATTTATGTTCCTGAGGTCTCAGCCCTGGACCGGGAGGTCACTGAAGCTGATCCTAACAAGAAGGAAATGCTGAGGCTCTTGGACTTTGTCAGTCTGTCCAACCCACAGGTCACTCAGCCTACAGTTGGGATGAATTTCAAATCACCACATAGAAACCATTGAAATTTTTTGCTGTGCTATAGTATCTAATCTAATAAAAGAGTAATATTGAAATTGACCATTTTGCCAGGATGCCTAAGCCACGCCCACCAGGCAATCAGAGTGGATGTATGCAAATTAACCCAGCCAAGATGGAGGCTGGAAGTCATGGAGCTAGAGTAAACAGGAGGCTTCCGTTGCACCAGAAGGAAACTGTCTGCCTAAGCCAGCTGGGCCTCTCTCTGCTCACAGCAACATAGTTGCAATTATAGAAGCCACGGAGCTGAACCAAACAGGAGGCTTCCATTGCACCAGCGATGGAGGAAACTGCCTGTCTCGCCCGCTGGGCCTCTACTAAGACAACATTCTTTCAATTATAGAAAGCACAGAGCTGAAGCCAACAGGAGGCTTCGTTACCTGCCTAGGCCTGGCTTAAAGCAACAGTGTATCAATTATAGAAGATAAATAAACCACAGAAACCTGCTTCCAGCCAGGGACATTGGGTCAATGGGAGCTGTGGGCAGCCTGAAAGCCTGAAAACTGCCCTCAGCCCCGCACCCAGGCTACCCAGGCACTCCAGTAGGGACTCAAACCCTGAAGGGGCTGTGGGCAGCCTGAAAACAGACCTCAGCCCCTCACCTAGGCTGGCCACACCCCAATGGGGTGAGGGTCCACACTGGGGGACTTAGCCAGCCTACAAACAACCATCAGCCCCTCATCCAGGCTAGCCAGGCATGCCAGCAGGTGGACATCCCCTGAGGGGTCCCAGACTGGGAGAGGGCACAGGCCGGGCTGAGGGACCTCCCAATTGCCCAATTTTTTGTGTACTGGGCCCCTAGTTATTAATAAACCATGGAAACCAAAAACATAAAAGAATCAGAAGCAAATGTGAAAATGCTTGAAGCATGCAGAAATCAGTGAAAAAAAAACAAAAAAAAACTGAAGGACAATTGCAAATTAACTGTTATACTAAATCCAGACTTCTAAGGATAAGTAGCTAGAGGGCAGAGCAGATTGAAGTGAAAGAAAGATAATCTCTTCATGGCAAAGTGCCATTCAGTCCCACTTGCTCTTTGGTTTATGATGTGCAGAGGAGAGGAACAATATAGTGTTATTTGAAAGTGGACTTAGGTTCATTAAAAATGTATGTTGTACCCTTTAGAACCACCACGAAAATATTTTTAAAGAAGTACAACTGACACACTAAAAGATAAAATGAAATCATATAAAATGTTCTATTAAAACCAGTGAAGTTAGGCAGAAAGAATAAATAAAAAATAAACATAATGAATGAATACAACATGGTTAAAAACATGGTGGATATTCAGCCAACTATATGAATAACCTCTTTAAATGTAAAGAGTCTAAACATACCAGTAAAAAGACAGAGATTGTCAGAGTGAATTTTTAAAAAGGTCAACTCTATATTGTCTAGGAGAAGCCCATTTTAGTACAGCAACTCAGGTACACCGGTGTTGAGCTCTTCTATATCCCTGCTAATTTTCCTTCTATGGGTCCTACCAATGATTAACATAGGAATGTTGAAATATCCAACTATAACTTTAGATTTGTCTATTTTTCTTTTGTTCTGTCATTATGCTCCATGAATTCTGAAGCTCTGTTGTTTGGGAACCATACACTTTGGATTATTACATTCTCTTGTTCAATTACTCTTCTGTCATTATCTGATGGTTCTCTTTGTCCTAGTAAATTTCTTCACTCTGGCATCTGCTTTGTAGCATACTAGTATAGCTATTCTACCTTTCTTTTGGTTAGTGTTTACATCATATATTTTTCATTTTTTAAAGTTCAACCACCTACATAATTATATTTGAAGTCAATTTCTCTTGGGGGGGAGTTAGTATAAATCTGAGCCTTTTAGGAGTTAGGCCAAGATTGAAATAAATTTCTTCAATATAGCATATAGTTGGGTCATGGTATTTAAAGTGAGATATAATTAATATATAACATTGTATTAGCTTCAGGTGTATAATATAATGATTTGATATTTGGATATATTGTGAAATCATCACTTCAATGAATCTCATTAATATCCATTACTACATATAGTTACAATTTTTTCTTGTGATGAGAACTTTTACAATAAACTCTTAGCAACTTTCAAATACACAATGCAGTGTTATCACTATAGTCACGTGACATCTCCAGGATCTGATTGTTTTATAACTGGAAGTTTATACCTTTTGAGAACCTTCCTGTAATTGTAACCAACTCTACCAATCTCTGTCCTCTTCAGTCAGTTGTTGAGCCCAACCAGTGAGTTTTTATTTCATGCATTACATATTTCAGTTCTAAAATTTCTTAGCAGTGAGGTCTCCAACTCCAGACATGCCTTCAGATGACAGAAGTCCCAGCCAACATCTTGAGGGAAGCTTAACAGAGACCATGAACTCATCTAAGCCATTCCTGACTCTGAATCTGTAAGACAATATGTTTGTTGTTTTAAGCCACTGAGCGATGGCATAACTTTTCATGCATCAATAGACAATAAATACTAGTATACCCTTTATGTTGTCCATGCTAGATTTTACAGAGACAAATATATTAGGAAGACATCAGGGATTTATTTCATTGTACCACTTTTATCAAACAAATCAGTCTTCAGGAAGATTATGCCCAAATTATATAAAAATGATATTAACACTAGCCCAAGGATTTTTTTTTTTTTTTTTTGCCCTCTTCTAATACAGGAAGTTTATATACCCAACCTACCTGTCAGAGAAAAGGTATGAATTGAGAACTTAATTCGTTTATGCAATGAACTATATCATTAGGCCATCTTGGAAATATTCTCAAAATATAATTGGCCAGAGCCACTAGATATCACCTATAACTCAGGGGTGGACCTTGACTTTTTAATATTTCTGGTTTAAACGATCTATAGCTGCAATGTCTCCTAACTATTTCAACTAAGAAACTGATATCTACAACCTTCTATGGGAAAGCAATACAATTTTATTTAAGCAATACAATTCTATCATCTTATCAGAGATACTTTCATCTGCTTCATGTCCCTATCTGCTTGGACAATTAGCAAGCTATTTGAACAATGAGACAAATGCCACATGTGGAAGCTCTTTTCAGATTGAGCTTTTAACCCCCAGTCCTGAAAGAACACCTGAGACTAAACATTTCACAGACCAGTTTAAACAACCAGCCCGTATCACAAATAATTACTATTGCTCTTTCTACCACAGCCCAGCCCACCTGTCCAGGCACAGGAAATTAATAACAAAATGGCCAAATGTGCAGACCAACAAAAATCTGTTTGGAAATCCTGACTTCCAGTTTGAAAGCACCTGTTCCTAGCATAAACTATCCAGATGTAAGGTGATCTTATAGTTTATTCTGGGACCAAATAGATAATATCTGATTATTCAGTGTCTATGAAGTCTTGGTTATGCTTCTGTCATTCAAAGTCATACAAAGGAACTATAATTTGAGTGTATCCATGCGCTGCTGAGACAGATGGGAGCACAGCAGGTAGGTAAATACTGGCATTCTCCTCCATGAATACCTTCAAATCAAAGATCAAAGATAAAGTCCTAAGTAAAGCAAATGCAGATAGGCAGAACATCTGTTTAAATACAATCATAAAGAAAATATTCATTGCTTTTTTAAATAGATTTCTTTCTCCCAACTTATCAATGATCATCTGCGTAATTCTCCATTCCTGGCAGCCTATCACATTAGCTTTCTGATTAAAATTAATAGCTTGATAAAGTACAATTAGCCACAAGGAATAATTTGTGGCTTCTCCTTTTTTTATTAGAAATTACTTGTTTTTCAAACATAAGGGTAGTTAACAAGGTCTTTAGAGATGACCTAACCTGATTTAGAAGGAAGTCACTTTAAGAAAAGCAACATTTGAAATATCAAGTTATTCTTGCAAATTTGCAAGAGCAGATTAGAACTTCTATGGATTGAGTCAGGAGTTTCAACAAGTTCTACTTCTGAATCACGAAAGAGGAGACTAGTTTGCAAAGAATAAAGAAATCAATATGACTTTCTCTAGTATATACCCTGCTTCTTCTCATATGGAACCTGTGATGCTTTTCACTTCCTTCCTTAAATCACTTCACCTCCCCAGCATTAATAATAGAGAACAATCTTTAGTTTTTCACTCTGTTATGTTTCTTCTTTTCTATTGGATGCAACCTCCTCCATTTTACTCCAATTAGTAGTTCAACAGATTCTGATATAGGTAAGGTCCAGGCCCCAGGCTTACTTCTTCATATATCTTGTAATTTTTTATTGTATTCTGGACAGTGTATATAAAAAGACAGTGAAGAATGAAATATAATGTTTTATTTTCAGGAAATGAAAGCTTTTCCTATGTCTGAAGGTTATGGTGGAAGGTTAAGCATTCACATTACTCCAAGAGTTGAGCTGAGTTTGGGCTGAGCTGAAGTTTTAATTAGACTGAATTCACTCCACTAGCCCAATTTCCAGCAATCAACCAGAAATCAACCCTTTTGATCTTAACAGTATTTGAAATGGGAGTGGGACTGGGTCACATTTTCTGATAGTTTTGGCTCATCATTAAATTCAAATGCAGAAGAGCCATAAGCAAAATAATGTGAAAATATGCAAACCTATGCAAAAATATTATCTGCCTTCTAGCCTCTCTTCTATACATTCTTGGCAAAAATTTTGGTGGGGAAAAGGTATAGCGAAGGAATGTTATTTTCAGACTGAATCTGATTTTGTACAGATTCCATTTTATTCCACTACACAGTCATTAAAAGATTCAGCTTCATCCCTGCAAAATCCTATATAATAAAAGAGGCTAATATGCAAATTGTCCCTTGGACTGGGAGTTCGACCAGGAGTTCAACTGCCCTCAGCTCCTCCCCCTTGATGGCTCTTCCCTTAATCAACCCTCCCCTGCCAACCCCAGTCAGGGGTGGGGCAGGCCAGCCAACTGCCCACAGCCCCTCCCCCAAGCCAGCCCACCTGTGTGTGAATTTGTGCACTGGGCCTCTAGTCTCATATAATGTCCAATCAATGGCTCCAAGTGGCACTTTCCCTTGGGTATGAATCTCTTTGATCATCTGCAAGGAATTTCTCTCTCTCAGAAATCCTATTCATGAATACTTCATTGTTTACTTCATAACCTGATAGAAAAGCATGATTTTTATAATATCTGCTTTTATTTCTTGTTAACATGGGAACAAAGGTCTTTTGCATCTAGAAGTACAAATCCACTCTTCCCAGATACACTGATTCATCAACCCATGAAACTTATTTTGAGAAATCTGCTAGGAGATTGTTTGCACCATCGACTACATTGAAAGAAATCTGTTTAAAGTCAGAACTAAGAGATTGTTTTACATTCCCTATAGGCAGAGGTACACACATAGGCCAAGTGAAAAAACAAAAATAAACAAACAAACAAAAAACCTTTTTATCTCATCCAGATATTAGAACTATCAGCCAGTAAGAATTCTTTATAAAACATTCCTTCTTGGTTTAGATGGATTTTAACTCGTTTTATTATTGCTCACTCAGAACCTATCCACTTTCTTCTCTCTATTGAAATAAGATCTATCCTCAAAAAGTGCATACTAAAGGCATCTTCTATTATCCCTCTAAGAGTTAAATGGATATTTTTAAAAATTAATGGATACATTTCATCTCTATTATATCCAACAAGAAATAGAGAATGCCTATAACAGTGTCTAGTCCTTAGTGCATGCTCAATAAGTATTCTTAATGAATAAATGGTACTGCTAGTCTGAGTCCTTCTGTTTGTCTTTATTCTATTTATTACTTCCCAATTTTATTTCTCCAAATCCTAGCCAGAATAATATTCCTATCCTTTTAAGTTTTCTATTCAAAAACCTTTCATAGCTTTTTTCTCCACTGAATCAATTTGAATTCCCAATGTGACTATTAAGGTTTTGTACAAGAGAGCCTCTGGCAATATTTCAAACTTACTTCTTTGCATGTATCTTGGGTTCCAACAAAATTGGAACAATATTCTCTAGGTTTTTGTGGGGTTTTTTACTCTTCCATCTCTACATGGTTATGTCTGCACCCGATGAAAATTCTTTTCTCATTTCTCTCTTGAGCTATCAAAATCCTATGCACCCTTTAGTACTCATTTCAAATGTCACCATCACCTTGACATACAGCCTGATCCATGAAATTGGACATGACCCCTCTCTTTATTCTTCCCATAGCATATATCCTGTACCTCTCCAAAATGTTTGATTAATTTCATATGGTTATTATAGTAATACATATTTTGTTTATTTCTGAAACCAGAATGCGAGATCCTTGAAGACAGGGGCTCAGCTAATTTCAGAAACAATTACAATGCATTGTCTTTACTTGTGTTTTTATACAACTATTTCTTTAAAATATGAGCATTTTATAGCTGAATTTGTATGGATCTCAATGAGTTTCCATGTCCTCACCTTATACCATAGACAAAATATATGAGGCTTCAAAAAGTTTAATGAGTTGAACTGAATTTCGTCAAATGTAAAGAAACCTGAATATGAACTTTTAAAGTGATACTTAAGTGATGCCATGTTAGATTCCAATGGTTCTCAACCTTCTGGCTCTTTAAGTACAGTTCCTCATGTTGTGACCCAACCATAAAATTATTTCCGTTGCTACTGTTATGAATCGTAATGTAAATATCTGATATGCAGGATGGTCTTAGGCGACCCCTGTGAAAGAGTCGTTCGATCCCCAAAGGGGTCACGACCCACAGGTTGAGAACCACTGGATTAGACTAAGTATGGTTTAAGTAAGAGAAAATATGCTCCACAAATTTTTATTGTTTTCCATGTGGCAATTAGATTCACCAGAGTAGAATGTCCCACTTAGATTTTCATCTGAATTAAATAACCCTAACAGAGTCAATCAAGACAAACCTTTACTCTTCTTAGTGGGTCTTTTGAGGTAAAAATGCAAAGTTTATAGAGCACTGATGTAACGAAGACATTTCAGAGCATGCGTTATTACCCAATTATACATCTTGCAGTAATAGGCACTTTTAAATAGTCTCATTCTAGGCCTTTTAAACAATTTCTAAAACATGAATTCCTTTATTAAAGTTAATGCCAGATTTCAATTCTGAACATGCTGTGTAATATTTTGACCTGCATACCAAGGCCTTGCAAGCGGTCAGAAGGTACTGTTAATGCCATAAAACTCCGTCCTTACATACCTTAGTGTCTTCCTTAGAGCCTCTATGCCGGGTACTCAAGAGAAACCCAATGTGTAAAAAGGACTGGAGGGCTGGTGAGTGGCTAGCCTATAAAACAAAGGGGTTCTCACCTGTGACACACGAATTCACACAGGCTTGCTTCGAAACAAACACATAAATGACCCGCCTTCAACTCCAGTTTGGATTCAGTTTCGGCTGCTCTAAATGTGCTCTTTTATTTTGTCTAGCAGCCTGGAATTCATGGGAGACAACCGAGGTCGGCTTTAAAAAAATCAGTACCCCTCTGGGTACCCATTCCCTTGCCACCTCCAGCTTTCCTGTGCCACTACACAGGCTTTCTACCAATAGAGCAGCATGTGAGCCGTGTGCTTACATGTGTATATGAGGTCAGAGGTTGCCACAAGAGAACCAGAAAAGTTTAGACTAACTCTTTGCATATGAAAATCAGTAGCCTCAAACGAATGGGCTGTTTATTCAGATGGAATCACAGTCAGCCTCCTGGAGTCTGGACAGAAACTCCTTCCAAACCAGGACTCTTCAAATCAGGGAGATTTTGAAACATATATAAATATATGTATGATTGTTAGCCTGGCAATTATGGATGGGCATACACATAATTAGTGTTCAGATAGAATTCAGAGAAAACCAGAAACTTCATTGAGTACTGGTAAATAACCAAGTATCCTCCCCAAAGTAAAGGGGGGGGGGAGTTAACAGTATTACCCATGAATATAAATGGATGTGTTGCTTGACTTCCCAAATGTTATTCAGTATGATATAATTAAAAGATCAGGTGGGTGGAGGTGAAAGAGGGTATAGGAGGGATAAATGGTGGTGGTGGGGGGGAATAAAATAAAAGAAAGATGACAAGAGCCAACATTTAAAAAAATTGTGGGGGAATCAGAAGAAGTAATCAAAAAACACAGCTCTAGGGACACAGTAACACTTAAAAGGTGAGAAGGAGGAGGAGAAGTGAATAATAGAAGCCGGGCTCCAGTGGCAAGAGGCACTGGGTCACACCTGCCAGGGCATCATGACATCTACAATCACGTCAGCACCCCTGCAACTTCCTTGATGTGGGGCTGGGGCCAAAAGAATTGCTAGATGCCTCCTGGGGAGCTATACGCAGAATGTCACAGTCTTGCCTGCATGAGACTCTCTGGGAGACTGAGGAAAATCCCTTAAGCTCTCTGCTTCATTTCAATACTTTTAACGCTGAAGAGCAGGACAAACCAGGAAGCACGTTAGGACCTTGGAGAAGTGAAAATGCATTTGGCCCTGAAGACTACCATTATCCCATTTGTGAAACCCTTCCCTCTGTGTCTGCAAGCGAGCTCCTGCCTACACTGAATCTCAGCGTGTCTACGAGCTGGCACTGCCCTACGTGAAGTACTTCCTGTCGTCTGGGCTTGTTAGAGATTAGTTTGCAGACATTTTGTGAAGAGCATGCATAATATATCCCGCTGAATACAATATTTATCATAAAACAGCTCCAGTGACTAAAAAGCATTACCCAACAGCATTCTCCGTCGTGTGAATTGCCTTTCCATCAATGTACCCAGAGTAGGCTGTGCATCCCTAACCACTGAGTCACATCTAGTCCAGCTCCAAAGCCAAGGACGGCAGTTGGCTCAATTTTACAAGAGCAGAATGGTGTTGTTCTCTGAACAGATTTGTGTGGTAAGTAAGCCTTAAGGAAAAACGAAGGAGACAAAAAAAAAAAAAAAAAAAAGACAAAAGAATATTTATTTTTTTCCCCATCAAAGAACACCCTGCAGCCCATTTCAATTGAAAGTCGAGTCCTTTCTCATGGCCATGAGTTAGAATTAGGGGAAGAGATATCCTTAGTTATAAGGAACATGAGCCAGCAGCTCACCTTCCCTTTCCTAATATCCATGACCCCAGGAATATTAAGATTGGGAACCAATGACTCTCCTTGTTTCATGAGAGCCAGGCATTCTGGCCAGGTTTCCTTTGACAGCTATTTTGGCGGCACCGTCAACTCCAAAATCTGTCAGACCAAGTTTTGTCTCCCCTCCACTAATGACATTCCTGCAAAAACTCAAAGCAGGTTTCAGCAGAGAGGAGGAGACACTGCAACTGAACCAGCCAGGGAAGTAGAGAGACCCGAGGAAAAGGGCTGAGCCCTCTCCAGGACAGTCTTCCATGTCTCTCTCTTCCTCTCCCGTGGGAAAGACACTTCAGGCCAGCGGGTTAACAAGCAAACGCTCCTTTCCTAGTCCTGTTCAATGCACGATATGACAAGTACATACTAACCCCTTTCTCTGTCTTGACCTAAGGGAGTTTCTTCTTTGAGTTCAGCAGTATTGCTCTTGGTGTGGAGTAGTCAGTTTTTTTCCTGTATTACCCCTCTACTGATGCCAGCACATGATAGCATCCACATTATATTGGAGAAATACTGTGAACCCCAAATGGGGACAATACCTCAAGATGGACTGGAATGAAGGCATGGCCAGATAACAGTGGGGAAACAGGATGGGCACGGCAGCAGTGAATGCAAGCCAAAAATCCTCCTCCTAAAACATTAGTAGAAAGTGACTCTAGAGAGAAAGGGAGGAGGAAGCTTGGAATACATGTTATTAATATATAATAATTACATTATTAGTTTCATATTTATAATGTGCATATTTCTAAAGATTTCTGCTTGTGCCCTTTCCCAACCTATAAACAATATATTATGGGAATATTTCTACATTAAGTTACAAATGTCTATCTCATTTTATTTGACATTTTACTAGTAGTGAATTGTAAGGATCTGCCATTACTCATTTAATCAACCACTCTGGGGCATTTAGGCTGTTTCCAGTTTTCACTACTGTAAACAACCCTACCTGTAATTATTTCATTCCTTCGGATGGATATGTAACTGAAAGTAAAACTGATAGTTGAAAGAACATGCACAAATTGCCCTCCAAAAACACTGAATTGTGACAACCAGCCCAAAATAATGTACGAACGAAATGCTGACTTCATAACGCATGTCAACACTGACAATTATTCATTTTTTCATTTTTAGTTTTAGAACACATTTCATCGTTTGTATTTCTTTGATAATAAATGAAAGTAAGCATTTTATCCCATGGTTGTTGGTCAATAGCATTTTTGTGTGTGGGTGAATGTGAAATATTTGTTTTTGGTTTTTCTTACCAATTTTCCCAGTAAGGTATTGAGCTTCTTCTTAGGGATTTACAAGCATTTTTCTCTACTAAGGATAGTAACCTTAGTTACCTATTATTCATTTTTCCCAGTTTGTCAATTATTTTTTTTTATTGATTTCAGAGCAGAAGGGAGAGGGACAAAGAGAGAGAAAAATGCCTCTGGCATGCCCCTCATTAGGGATTGAGCCCACAACCCAGGCATATGCCATTCCCTGGGAATTGAACTGTGACTTCCTGGTTCTTAGGTAGATACTCATCACTGAGCCACACCAGCCGGGCTATCTACTTTTTAACGTTGCTATGATGATTTTGCCACGCAGTCTTTAAAAAATGATATAGAAGCCCTGGCTGGTTTGGCTCAGTGAATAGAGTGTTCCATTCTGGTTGGGAGCACATGCCCAGGGTGTGGGCTCAATCCCCAGGTGGGGGCATGAGGGAGGTAGCCAATCAATGATCCTCTCTCATTATTAATGTTTCTATCTCTCTCTCTCCCCTTCCCTTCCTCTCTGAAATATTTTTTTTAAATTATATAGTAAAATCTTACATATTAATAGCTTCTGATTTTGTGGTCTTCCCCAACTAAAGTTCTAGAGAGCCCTTGACTTTATTTCGCTTAATTTTCACAAAAGCTGGAGTCCCCTCCCTACGCTGCACTGCTGTTCCCAATGCCTCCTGCCAGTGTGGCCCTCATACATTCCATTTTTATAACAGTATGTTATAAATATTCCATTTAAATTATTATATGTTTGTACTCCCAACTAGTGATGGTCAGCTTCCACAGCATAGTTGTCTTTAACCTGACAGTAGTGTTTATGCAATTAACTACTACTTCACACTGTTTTAGTATACGAAGATTGGTTCTATAAGGCAACATGTTTTCGCTCTAGTTGAATGGAGCTCTCCACCCTCCAAATTATTAAGTTATGTAATGCTACCTGCAAACAACCTCAAAATATCAGTGGCTTACCACCGTGAAAGTTTATTTCTCCGCCATGTCACAGAACAATACAGTTCTCCTGGCTGGCTCTGAGGTGAGCCATTCCTCATGGGTAGCTTTGCCTTCTCAGAGTCCTTTGTTTGTAAGCAGTTGTACAGGAGAATGATAGAGCATGGAAGACCTCACAAACCTTATATGGCCAAGCCTTCAATCAGTCTGCATTCTTTTTCGTAGTTCTCGCCCAGACACAAAGGCACCCGAGAAATGTAGTCTTCCTACTTTTCTAAGAAAAGGAAGCAGGACTGGTGGGCAGCTAGCCCCCTGAGTGTGTGTGTGTGTACTAGTATGTATGTGTGTGTGTGTATATATATACACACATATATACATATATACATATATACATATATATATTACTTTCCTACTTTTGGTTTTATAAATATTTCATACACATATATTATTTATGAAAGAATGGAACTATATGAATAAAAATATTTACTTACTCTTCTCTATTAGTTTTATGGTTCTTTTTTTAATATGACATAGTGAATCTATCTGGAAGTTGTTTTTGTATATGGAAGTATGTACAA
Source organism: Murina feae (assembly GCA_004026665.1). Lineage (NCBI taxonomy): Eukaryota > Metazoa > Chordata > Mammalia > Chiroptera > Vespertilionidae > Murina > Murina feae. Next base: position 39,749 of record PVJC01001956.1, on the reverse strand, counting down.
TGTAAAATACATACTTAAGTCATTTCAAATTTGTTTGAAAAATTAAACATTATTAAATAATCCTTAATTTTATTCACTGATTTGAAGTATTTTATTTGTTCTCATGTTTTTATAGCTTTAACAAATTCAATGAAGGCTAACTATATGTAACATACTTTTATTAACACTTCAAAAAGTTAGCTACTTTATTCTCAAACAACCCTGTGAAGTATTACTATTATAATTCCTATTAAAAAGACCAGAAAACTAAAAATTATGAAAATTAATGAATTGTCCAAAGTCATGGAATTAGTAAATGGTAGAGCTGATTTGAACCTAGGCATCTGGCTCCAGGACAAGTTCTTAACCACTATATTTGCTGCATCTCCAAACATGTGGGTCTTTAATTTTGTTTGCTTGTTTTTAATCCTCACACAAAGAAATGTTTATTGATTTTGGAAAGGGGAAAAGAGAGAGACACAGACAGAGAGAGAAAGAGAGACATCAATGTGAGAGAGAAACAGTAATTGGTTGCCTCTCATATGTACGCCAACCAGGGACAGAACTTGCAAACTAGGCATGTTCCCTGACTGGACTTGAACCCGAAACCTTTTGGTATATGGGACGTTACTCCAGCCAACTGAGCCACACTGGCCAGGGCACAAGTGGATCTCTAACTGGACTCCTTTTGTAGTCACTTAGAGATGGGATGGAGACACAGCCCCTACACACACACACAAACCTAATTCAGAAGTAGAGACTGATGATTAACACACACACACTTCCCAGAAGGATAGGAAAATATCCTATATAAAAAGCAAATATGCAAATAGACCAAATGGCAGAACCACCAGAACAACCAGAACTGAACAACCAGTCGCTATGACATGTGCTAACCACCAGGGGGCATGCGCAGAACATGGTGGGCTTTGGCCTCAGTGGGATGATGGAGCAAGTGAGTGGGGGCACCAGACCAAGGTGGGGTGCTGGTTGCTGTCATCAGGGTGAGTCTTTAGTAGTTACTGAAAATTCTTTGCATCTGTGTGCCATGGTCCCACCTGGTGCTCACACCTACTGCCAGCGCCAGCCCCTCTCGCACCTGCTGCTCGCACCTACTGCTGGCACCTGGTGCCGGGTGCCACTAGTGGGTGTAAGCGGTGACTCCAGCACCAGCTGCAGGTGCGAGCAGGGCTGGTGCCATCAGCACGTGGGAGTGGCGGCAGTGGGAGCCGGGTTACCAGCAGAGAGGGGACCAGGGGCCATGGCAGGAGGGGCCAGGTGGGGTGTGGAGGATGGGCCAAGACCCACCCCTGTGCCCACCACAGCCTCACGACCCACAGTTCCTTTCAAGGTGCACGAATTTGTGCACTGGGCCCCTAGTTTATTTACATAATACAGCTTTCTGTACAGAGCACAAGAGACTCTAAAGCAGGTCCAAGCATGGCTAAAGAGGACAGGGAAATAATTCTGGTTTTGAGTTTGTATTAGCTTGCTTAATCTACTGTAACAAAGCATGACAAACTGGATAGATGAAACTACAAATTTATCATCTCACCGTTCTAAAGGCCAGAAATCTGAGATCAAGATATTGGCAGAATTGGTTTCTTCTGAGGGCCTTAGGGGAAGAATGTGTTTCAGGCCTCTCTCCTTGTGTGTAGATCTTCATGTTCATATGGCATGCTCTCTGTGTGACTATGTCCAAATGTCCTCTTCTTATAAGGAGACCAGTCATATTGGATAAGAGCCCACTCTATAATCTTATTTTCATTTGACTGCCTTTTTGAGAGTATTAGGGCTGCACTGTCAGTAATCTAACATCAAACATGAAGTTAGATTCTTTACTACAACCATTAATTTTCACTAGGTTATTAAATCATTCCTGATCCAGCATCACCACATTGTTTTAATTACTGTAACTTTTAAAAAGCTTAACAGTTTAATAGAGCAAATCCCACTAAATGATCTCTGTTTCAAATTTCAAAAACTACCTTATATGTCTAATGCATTTATTTTTCCAGATGAACTAATATAGCCATTTTTTTCAACATCCTTGACCAAAAAGTAGGTGATTAATTAGATAGGTACAGCATTAAATTTACATATAAATATAGGAAGAATTGACATTTCTAAGAGTATTGGTCTTCCAATCTAGACACATTGTACTTTTGTTTGTTCATCTCTTCCCTAAGCATTGGTAGTAGCCAGCCTCCAGGAATCTGAACTCCTGATATGAATGTTCTGGTGGACTTCTTCAGCATCTATCAGAGTTTTTCTGGGTTACTCCAGAATATAACAGAAGTGACAGTAACTGCTAAGACTTTGTCCTTTCTCTCTCTTGGATACTCATTCTGAGGGAAGCCAGTTGCTGTGTTGTGAGAACTCACCAATAGCCCTACGGAGAGGTCCAGTTAATGATGAACTGTGGCCTCCTCTGCCCACAGCCAGCACCACCTCCCAGTCATGTGAGTGAGCCATCCTGAAATCAGATCCTTTAGCCCCAATTGAGCCTTCAGATAACTATAACCCCAGCTAATATCTTAACTACAACCTCATAAGAAACTTCAAGCCAGAAATATCCAGCTGAGCTTCTCCCAAATTCCTGACCCTCAGAAACTGTAAGATAATTAATAACTGTGCCAGATTTAAGATACTAAGATTTGTGGTCAATTTTTAAACAGAAACAGATCACTAATACAATACTTTCATTTTACAGATTCCTCAAAAATGTCACATATATACCTTAGGAAATTCATTCTTTGATATATGTCACCTACATATCTTAGTAAATTCATTCTTTGATATATTTTGTTTGCGATACCCTGAAAAGATAGAAAGTAACTATATCATGTCATTTATAAAAATCACTCCACTATACCTTTCAGCTACTGTGCTGTACAGAATGGGGTAAAAGTAGGTTTACAGTTGCAAGTACGCAAAATACAGAGTTTATTCTTGCATTGTTATTAATTACTAGAGGTCTGGTGCACGAGTTCGGAGGGTCCCTCTGCCTGCCCTATGGGATTAGGCCAAAACTGGCTGTCCAACATCCCATAAGGGGTCCTGGATTGCAAGAGGGTACAGGCCAAGACAAGGGATCCCACCAGTGCAAAATCGGGGCTAGGGAGGGACACGGGAGGTTGGCCAGCTGGGGAGGTACTGCGGGAGGGCTCCAGGGCATGTCAGCCCATCTCACTCAGTCCCAATTGGCCAGACCCCAGACACAAGCTAACCTACCAGTCAGAGCATCTGCCTCCTGGTAGTCAGTGCACATCATAAAAACTGGTCAACCAGTCAACTGTCTGCCCCTGGTGATCAGTGCACAACATAGCAAGCGGTTGAGCAGCCTTAGCATATTATTAGCATATTACATTTCGATTGGTTGAATAGCCAACCAACGAGACACTTAGCATATTAGGCTTTTGTTATATAGGATTGTATTATTTTCCTAATGAACAACACAAACTTACTTTTGCCCTAGCCTCTACTTGTTCTAATGCTCAGTTTTAAGGACAAGCTGCATACCTTGGGTCACCTAGCTGTCATCGGGATAAACAGTGAAGACAGAGAATATTTTGCATTTTAAATTCTTAGAGGAGTGTCCACCAGCTTAATGGGAGTAGATTATGGGATCCATGTGTTCATCTCAAAAGGAATGAACAAAGCCTATTCATTGCAACATCCTTCTCACCCCCCCGCAGCTTGATTTCTTCCATTCATTCCATATAAGCAGCAGGGGCGTTTTCCAAGAGAGGTGACAAGGACAGACCTAGAATTAAACATTTCCCCTGGCATCTTATCTAGTGTTGTTTTTTAAAAACAACAACAACAACAACACACCTCTTCATGATAGGTTCTTAATATCCAATAACACATGACACCCATTCATCAGCATCAAATGTTCTGCCCTGACCCCCAGGTACTCCTGGCATTTTGGTGAGAAGAATATAATTTAGAATTGATTATATGTGCTTTTCCCAGTATCTTAAGGGCATCCTAAAGTCCCTGCTCAGATAATCCTAGTCACAAAAGACAATTCTAGAAGCACTCAGTATCTGCCAGGGTTCTTAAGGAGACAGAAACTGCATGAGAAATTTGCACAGAAATAAAAATTAATATGGAGCACTTTAATCTAGTGAAAGGTGATTAACTATTTAAAGGGGCAAAGAGGACTCTAAAAAATGCATGAATAGCAAATGTAGGGAACAGCCACTACCTCTAGGGCTGAGAGAGAGCAGAAGGGAAAGGAACAAACTTGGAGAGATCCTTCCTCCCTCTAGGCTAAGATGCCAATCTCCTCAGAGAGGCTGTGGCTCTGGCTTATTGAGTTGGAAAGATGTTTGCCAAAGTGCCAGTTAACGTTAGCAAGTAGGAAATGCCTGCTAGAATACCAGCAAGACTCCCTGGGAAACCACTGAGGTGGTGGTGGTGGTGGTGGTGTGATTCACCAGAAAGCTGCCCACCACAAAAGGAGTGATGGCATGCCAGAGGAGTAGAGGGGAAAACACCAGAATCTCCATAAATCCTGTTGCAGTGTTCCTCCAGTGCCCTCTACCGACAAGGGCTAGCAATGTCCCAGCTGGCCAGGGAAAATGTCCTCAAGTCCCAGCTCCATTTTTATTAAGGACAAAGAAAGGTGGATTGGAATCGACAGACAATACGTTGATGATTGGCATACCCTCTAAAGCACAATGAAATGCAGATTCTTAAGGAGCAATAAAAAAAAACTTTTGGATAAATAACAGAACTCATAGCATCGCCAGCCCCAGATTCTACCTCATAACTGGGAATTCAAATAGCTCATCCTAATTCTCTATTACAATCCTCCTTCATGAGCCTTGCAATACCAATGTTTTCATTTTATGGACAAGGAACCTAATGTGTCAAATATGGGCACAAAATATTCCCTTTTTCAGCCTTCAAAGTCACATTTTCTGTTTGTGTGTGGGGGAGAAGGGAAGGAGGGGGAAGAGAGGAAGGGATGAAGGGAGGGAGAGAGGGGGAGAGAGAAAGAGAGAGAGAGAGAAAGCAATGCAGTTCTCTGAGAGAGTACAATTCTCTGAAAACAAAGGCTCTCATGAAATACCAAATTATTTGTATCACAATTTCTAGTTTTCCTTTCATCTTGTTTCATTCTGCTAAATTAAATACATCAGCATGGATGCAAGAGAAAGGGAAATAATAATGAATTTTGGACCCATGGGGAAGAAACCAAGAGCCCATTCACCTTCACTCTGCAGTTGCTGACATGTGGGTTGTAAAAAACACTGCAGTTTCTACTTTTGCTTGGAGGAAGCACTCAGGATATATATTTTACCTGGAGGCTATCTGTCTATGATCAGAACTGCTCTGAGGAGCAAATTCTTGCTTCTTTCTTACATTTGCTTGAGTCTTCAGCATAATAAGCAATTTAATCAGCTCAGCTCCCCTAGAATGCTTCAGCTATTTGCATAGTAGCACTACTTTCTCCCTCTGTCTTTATTAAAATTGGCATCCACCATGTCCCAAGGCAGAACTGCAGAGCCAAGCACCTTGGGCCAATGACACCTCAAACACAGCTGCTTGCTCCGCAGCCTAAGCTGTGGGCTCTGCCACTCGTCCTTCAGACCTGCAGCAAGTCCAGGCTGGCTCTCCTCTGTCCAGAACAGGTCTGGAGAGGGATGGATCCTATTATTGTGAATGAAATCGCTTACCCAAAATTCCTTTAATAAAAATTCCTCCCTTGGATGATAAAGCATTGACAGGCCCTGGGGAAAAGGTGAGAACATTCCCAATAATTACAGCAGTGATGTGTCACCTGCAGAATTTATGTCACTGTGTTTGCACACTGTGTTCAGACAGACAGTGAGAAATCATGTATATCAACAAATTAGATACCAGATCATATACACCACTAAAAACAAAACAAAACAAAACATCAGGCTGCAGTATATTTGCAAAATGAAATCGAACAATCAGATGGGCTTAGGGATCATGCAGTGATCTCCCGTGACGTCTAGAAGCGTCATCTCAGAATTACTATTAAAATACTGAATTGTATTATTGACTTATATCATAACCTTAGTTGGGGATGCTCAGTTGGCTGGAGTGGTGTTGCATGCACCGAAAGGTCTTGGGTTTAATTCCCAGTCAGGGCACATACCTAGGTTGTGGGTTCGGTCCCAGATTGAGGTGCGTACGAAAGGCGACCAACTGATGGTTCTCTCTCACATCAATTATTTTTCTCTGTCTCCCTTCCTCTCTCTAAAATTAACAAGCATATCCTTGGATGAGGATTAAAATGAGTCATTTAAGAATCTCATAGGTAAAATACAGGCGAGGCTATTCTCTGGTCATAAAATTCATTCTCTCACACAGGCTGCCTTGCATCACGGTGTAGCCATGTGAGAAATACTCATTAAAGGGATGCAGTAGAACTGATTTACATCACTTTCCAGACAAGGCTTTTTGGAAATGGGTGTGCCTCCTTATCACCCTACTGCTCCTTCTATCTGTTGAATACAGAAGGGAGCGTGGCCATAGGAGCTACAGAATGCGCAGGTCACTTCAGGGAGAATGTCAGACCCCTATGAGAAAACATGCCTGCTTTTGTCTGTCTCATGAGGAAAAAATTAACTTTCATTGCATCTGAATCACATACATTTGAGAGCCTTTGAAGATTATTTCTTTACATATTACAAAAAAGAGAAGAATCATTTTTTAAATATATTTTTATTGACTGCAGAGAGGAAGGGAGAGGGAGAGAGAGACAGAAACATCCTATATAATAAAAGCTAATATGCAAATAGTCTGAACGGTAGAACTGGAACAACCAAACAACCGGTTGCTATAATGTGTGCTGACCACCAGGGGGCTAGTGCAGAACATGGCAGGCGTTGCCCGCAGCGGGATGGTAGAGCAGGTGAGTGGGGGCACCAGACCAAGGTGGGTCACCGGTCACTGTTATTGGGGCGAGCCTCTGGTGGTTACTGAAAATTCTTTGCTCCCATACCATTGTCCAACCCGGCACTCACACCTGCTGCCTGCTTGCACCCACATTTGGCACCAGAGCCGCCACTTGCAGCCAGCACCAGAGTCACCACTCGTATCCATTGCTGGTGCCCAGCACTGGTCCCAATCACTCAGTGCCATCAGCAGGTATGAGCAGTGGCTGCTGGCCCTGATCACCCCTGAGGGCTTATCCACCTCCCCCTGCTCCTGAAGGGCAATCAGGGCAGCAGCCATTGCTCACATCCATTGGCAGCGCAAACCCCACTAGCACCCACTGCTGGCACTGGCCCTAATTGTTCCACACTATCAGTGGGTGAAAGCAGGGTCGGCGCCAGCAGCGCATGGGAGCAGTGGCAGTGGGACTGCTGGAAGACATGTAACTGGGGCCTGTGGCAGGATGGGCCGAGACCTGCCCCCGTGCCTACCGCAGCCTCTCGGACCACAGGTCCTTTCAAGGTACACGAATTCGTGCACTGGGCCCCTAGTCAAAGATAAGAGAGAATCATTGATTGGCTGCCTCCTGCATGCCCCACACTGGGGATGGAGCCTGCAACCCAGGCATGTGCCATGATCGTGAATTGAACCATGACCTCCTGGTTCATAGGTCAATGTTCAACCACTGAGGCCAGGCAAAAGAATCACTTTTAGGCGAGGTAAAAGTCTGGGAATGTGAGTTTTCTCTTCACAAACGCTATTTGATCCTAGCCAAAACATCTAATCTTTCTAGTCCTAATTTTATCTGCCAAGAGTATAAATTTGTTAGACATGCCCACAGAAAACATCTCCAAAAACATTTAAAGTGCACTTCTAAAGTATGGCCAAAAATGTGTCATATCAAAGAAAATAAATAATGCATGTTTGAGGCAGCTTCAGGACGCAACAGATGACACAGGATTCTGACTACATTTGGGCCTTTGGTGCATGCTAGCAACTTCACACTGACGTTTATTCAAAGTGACTAGTGACCTACAAAACCACCAAAATATACATCATGCTTTAAACTATAAACACTTTATGGCAACGTGAGTGATGCTTTCAGAATCCAGCCTTTTCCAGCCCCGGCCCATATGGCACAGTTGGTTAGGTGTTGTCCTGTGCACCAAAATGTTGCTGGATCAATTCCCAGTCAGGGCCCACACCCAAGTTGTGGGTTTGATCCCCAGTAAGCAGCATACAGGTGGCAGCTGATTGATGTTTCTTTCTCACATTGATGTTTCTCTCTCTCTCCCTCTCCTTTCCTCTCTCTACAAATCAGTAAGAACACATTAAAAAAAAAATTCAGTATTTTCCATAGCACTAAACATTGTGTTGCATGCGCAAAACCTATTTATTTAATTGGTCAACTAGTAAGCAGGACCCATTTCTCTTAACTTAGATTCAATTATTGGTTAAAAGCATAGATTTCACATTCTCATCTATACTTAATGTCACTTAATGTGGTTTTATAGATGATTGCCTTATAGCTTCACTAACTGTGAATCCCATGGCTTTTCTCTAACCTCATTTTCTCTTTTTTAAATTTATTTTAATATTTGTTTTTGAACCTGCAGAACTCCTCTTTCCAAAACTTTCTCTTGGGGTTAGCAATTCTACAGAATAGCAGTAAACCTCCTACTACTTCCACTTTCTTTTCTCTTTTGCTCACTGTCTCCTCTTTCTTTTCTTACAGACTTTTCTGTAATGCGGCTTTGTCCTCTCTTGCTCTTTGATCACTGGGCTGGTGATATCCACATTTTTATCTCTACTTATGCCAATAATCCTGACATCTCACGTGTCAATAGCTAAAAGAATGCACACTTTCCTCGCCATCATTCAGTTTCCACAAGTCATCATCTTCCTTCAGTCTGGATAACCCCTACATACTTGTCTGAATGAGGCAGTGACACCAAATTGTGCCCATTGTGAAGCCTTTAAGTAATCCCTGAATTGGCCTTCTTGATTTTCCACATTGAATTTGTTGTCAAGACTTTTCAGTGTTGTCTGCAAAGTGCCTACAGAATTCATCTCATATTGCTGTGATCAAAATCTCCGTCCCGATGTTCAACCTTTGAGTGTGGGCTGGACTATATACTCATTGACTAACTCCACGGGTCCCTCACGCCAACCCAAAATAGAGTTTACCACTGGTCCTCAAGTCTGGTAGCATATTTAAATCACTGGGGAGCTTTTAAGAACAAACCTACATCAGGGTTCTCCCCTAGAAATTCTGAGCTACTTTGCCTGGGGTGCAGTCCAGTAGTCACAGCCAATACTGAGAACCACTGAGTAGCCTACTTCTAGGCTATGTTTATTTCAAGGAAAGTTATCTTTTCCTACAGATGCAGTAAACCAGAGCTGTCCTTTCATTATATTTTCGAACTGGCCATTGTTGGTATATAGAAAATCTATTGATTTCTGCATACCTATCTATAAATAAAAATCTTAATAAACTTTTCATCTCTAAGAGATTTTAGAAATAGAAAGTGTTGGGCTTTCCAGGTATGTAAATGTGGCATCTGTCGTAGTTTCCTATCACTCCTGTAACTAATTACCATAAACTTAGTGGCTTAAAGCAACACAAATTTTATAATTCTCAGAGGACAGAAATCTCAAATGGGTCCATAGGGGCGCATTCCTTTTGAAGGCTCTAGGGAAGAATTAGTTTCTTTGCCTTTCCTGCTTTTAGCAGACACCTGTATTCCTGTGCTCACAGCCCTACTTCGATCTTCAAAGCCAGCAGCTCTGCAGCTTCTTTCCTCTCTGATCTTTACTTCCACCCTGACATCTCTTCTCTAACTGCACCACCCCCTTCTTTGAAGCAGCCTCGTGATGGCTTGGACCAACCTGGGTAATCCAGGTAATCTCTGCAAAATCCCTTTTGCCATGTAAGGTAACAAAGTCACAGGTTTCAGGGATAGAACATGAATTTGGGGATAGAAGTGGTATCCTTATTCACCCTATTACATCATCCAAAGATAAACTGCCTCCTGCTATCATATTTCTATACTCTGTTCCTTTACTTTGTTCAGTCCTTCCCTCACTTACTCTTTATAGTAGTCACGTATATCTCAAGGTAGATGGCTGTAGACACAGACATAGATATAGATATCCCTACTCAACACTTTTCCCCTTACTGTTTATAGTAAGAATATATATCCCCAAGTATAGCTAAAAGCTAAGATTTATCCTTGGTTGTAGGTATTTCTCTCTGATCCTACTATTTTCTAAAAATAGTAGTTGGGTTCATGTATGGGCTTATTTAGAACAAGGTCACACCTTAAACTTACACAACGTTATATATCAACTAGTGGCCAGGTGCACGGATTCGTGCACATTGAAAGGGAATCTGACGTGGGTGAACCAGATTCAGGGCTGATAGGGCCCCAGCAGCAAGCTAACCCAAGGCCAATTCTGTGAGGAATGGGGCTCCCTCCTCCCTCCTCTTTGGGTCTGGGGTGTGGGTAAACCAAATTCGGGTCTGAGAGGGCCCCAGCAGCAACATAACCTACCGATTGGAGCGTCTGCCCCTGGTGGTCATTGTACATCATAGCTACCAGTCAAATGGTCGAATGGTGGAACAAATGGTCGCTTAGACTTTTATATATGTAGATTATATATTAACAAAACTTTGGGAAAGAAAGAACTGAAGAAAAAGTAAAGATGGAAAGGGTTGTGGGGACAAAGGCATGTTATGATATTGGCACCAATTGGTTCATACACCCATTGGGTTGGTCTCAGTACACATGATGCAGGAAACAGAAGGGTTAGCTGTAGTACTGAAGTCTTCTAAGAGGACAGAGGGAATTAGAGAAATCCAGATTACAAGTGGAGGAGCTAGACTTTTCCAAGAGCAAAAAGTTTAGAACTGAATTAATGTTTAATTATTTCTGGCTGCAAGACTAAGATACCACTCCAAGGCTGAACCATGTGGGTCTGAGCTTACATCTGAATCATATACCAGTTTTTAGCACCTAAGTCCATTATTGGCAAATGACCTTTATAGCTGGCAAATTTGTCGCTATTTCTTAATTTTACTGTGAAGAGATATTACTATTTATTTTGGGCTATGAAGGTTGAATATAGAGAAGAAAAACTGCCATCCATTCTCTGTAATATTTACACAGAAATGGTTTACTAGTTTAAGGTGAAACCAACGGCATTATTATTTCAATCCTATTTTTCCTCAGAAACTCAGCTTTAAGCACCAAAATCATGCAGGCGAGATTAATTATGAGTTTAAAACTAAAAGCCCTTCCTTCTTTCTCTCCCTCTCCTTCTCCCTCTCACTCCCTTCCTTCCTCCAAAAACAACATAGTTTAAATAATATTGACTTGAAAACCAAACAGAGAACGTTTTCTTCTTCTGTTTTCTATAAAGGTATCTAGGATGATGCTTAATTAGAAAATATAATGATTTAAATGTATAATTTTTTTAACTCAGTCCTAACAGTAGGACCATATTGGTATAATTTATTTTTGACCAACACTTTCAAGCTCATTTTGCAATTAGTAAAACTGAGTTGAGATATTAATGAGCTAATGAATGAAATTAACTTATAATTTTCATAATAATACTATGTAATTGTCAATCACTCCTGAATATGGATTAGGAATTTTATGTTGGTTTAGTAACAGGAAGTACATAAAATGCTTTGTTGGATGATGTAAAAAGCCCAGAAAACAAGAGGATTTCTGTGCATGTGCCTTCCTTGGCTAATTATAAAGCCTGACATTTTAATCTGGACAAAGGGATTGTAATATTTTTCCCTTAGAACTATCTCTTAATGTCCAAGGCACAACTCATTTCTCTCTCATATCATTTATCCAAATTCAACCATGAATGTTGAATTACAAAATATAAAATTATTAAACCTCGGTTTATATACTAACTCTGTCCCCTACGAGCTTAGAACAAATCATTAATTCATCAGTTTTAAATGATCTCTAAGACTGTTTCCCTCACTAAACTATTAAAGGATTAAATAACAATATGTTTATGAAAGCATTTTAAACTATAAAGCCATTTTTATTGTCTTTGCTGTATTTATCTTTATCATCATCATCATCATCATCATCATCATCATCATTTGGACACGCTCCAGAGCTCCCGCTCTTACTTACCATCATTAAAAATAATGCCTTATACAGTATTGGTCTGGCCAGCATGGCTCAGTGGTTGAGCGTCACCCTTTGAACCAGGAGATCACAGTTCGGTTCCAGGCAGGCCATAGGCCCAAGTTGCAGGCTTGATCCTCAATAGGGGAGCATGCAGGAGGCAGCCAATGAATGCTTCTCATGTTTTTTTGTTTGTTTGGTTGGTTGGCTTTTTATTGTGAAATATAACAGGCATCCTTCATTCAAATGCTTGCATTCATTATTGCAATAAGGCATTGCTGAACCAAAAAGAAAACATTAAGCAACTGCTTCCATCAAAATTGGTATTTGTTGCAAGAATTCATGGCACAAAGTCAACGATGGTTTCCTTTGATTTATTCATTGCAGATGTGCAGAGCATTCAACTTACTCCAAACGGCACTTGTACTGCATTTGGGGTGCAATCATTATTCTCAGTATGATAGTGCACTCTGCAGGATTTCATTTTTAAATGCAAGATGTGATGATTATGCCTCTGACCCAGAGAAAGGTGGAAGAAGAAAAAGAGGGAAAGAGAGAGAATGATGAAGAAAGACAGAGAGGTTGAAGAGAAGGCACAATCAGAAAAGGATTTGTGGAACAGCCATAAAGAAGCCCTGAATATTACCTAGCCCGGTTTGCAGAGATAGGAAATCTCTAATTTGGGAAAGAAAAGCAAAAGAAGAAGAGTTCTTTTAACTGCAAAGTACCCTGTGTCATGTATGTTAGGAATCCGAGTTGGCCAGGCTCTCTAAGAAAAAAGGAACCAATGATTTTAAATGTATGTCTATGTGCTATTTGATAGAAGCTTAATCAATAAAAAGACTGTATTGAACTAGTGCAGGATTTCAAATAGGTTCCATTCGGGGTTTTTGTTCAGCTTCACTGAAGTATAATTTACAAGTGAAATGGAAAGTTATTTAAAGTGTACATCATGATGATTGGATATACATACATACTATGAAAGGATTCCTCCCATCTAGTTAACACATTCATCATTACATATGAGAACATTTAATTTCAACTCTTAGAAAATTCGATTTCATAATATGGTAATTAACCATAGTCACTGGGCTATGCATGGGACTTCAGACCTTCTTCATCTTAGAGCTGGAAGTGTGTACCCTTATACCAATCTCTCCCTGTTTCCCTCACCTCCAGTTCCTGCCAACCACTTCTCTACTCTCTGTTTTGAATTTGATTTTTTTATTTGTCTTTCTCTGTCTAGCTTATTTCACTTATCATAGGCATGCAGACTGTTTCCACATCTTGGCTATTGTGAATAATGCCACGATGAACATGGGAGTGCAGGTATCTCTGGGAGATAGTGATTCCATTTGGGGGGATATATACCAGAGGATGGCTGGTTCAGGTGATAGATCTATTTTTCAATGTTTTTAGGAACCTCTACATTGTTTTCCATAGTGGCTGCAGCAATTTACAATCCTACTGACAGTGCACAAAGCTTTCCTTTTTCTTTACATCCTGGCCAACACTTATTTATGGATTTAATGACGACAGCCATTCTAATAGGTATGAGATGATATCTCACTGCGGTTTTGATCTTCATTTCCCTAATGATTAGTCAAGTCAGGCACCTTTTCATGTACGTGTTGGCCACTTGTATGTCTTCTTTGGGGAAAGTGTCTATTCAGTGTCTCTGTCCGTCTTTTAATTGGATTCTTTGTGTCTGTTTGCTTTGTTTTTGTTTTGCTATTGAGTTGCACGAGTTCTTTATACAGTTTGGCTATTAACCCCTTATCAGATGGTTTACAAGTGGAAGATTGCCTGTTCATTTTCTTTTTTGTTTCCTTTGCTGTGCAGAAGCTTTTTTAGTTTGATGTAGTCCTACTTGCTTAGTTTTGCTTTTGTTGCCTTTGTTTCATGTCAAATCCAAAGTCTTTGCCAAGATGTCAAGGAGCGTATCCCATAGGTTTTCTTCTAGAAGTTTCATCGTTTCAAGTCTTACATTTAAGTCTTTAACTCATTTTGAGCTATTTTTTGTGAGAGATAAGATAGGGCCATCAGACAATGATGCAAGTCAATTGACAGAGACGGACAGAGAAAACAAAGGTTCAGGTGACGCGTTCTGGACCACCATGCTCTCTAAGGAAGCCTTGACAAGGTCTTCGACGATGCCTTGAGCCCAAGTTCATCAGAGAAGTCCCACTTCTCCCAGGAGTGCGACTGTCTCAGTGTCCCTGCCAAGTTCAGTCATGGACCAGAAGCAACCATGGGAAGCATGTCCTCGGTATAGATGTGCCCATCGATTTCAGGTCACAGCAGCTGGTACTCTTGTTCAAGTACACGTCCATAACTGAAGGTCTGCAAGGAGCATGTCATGACTGCCACAAGCCCACCAGAGAAAAGCCGGGTGGAACAGGTGCTCTGTCCTCTGGGGAGTCACTGACATTCTGGCATACCATTGTGCTTCAATTGTAAATATAAGGATGCTAAACAAGTGATCAAGCTACTCAAAGACCTGTTCTTCATCACACTAAAGGAGAGAAAGTGTCAGGGGCTGGAAGTGATTTGTCTCTGTTCTGAGATATTGGTTTTACTTCAAGTGAAATATCTTTTTGTGTAATTGATAGACAAAGATCCGCCCAGCGTTGGCTGACAAGAGTGTTAAAAAGGTATCAGTGAAATTCAAATGGAGGCTCTGACATCTCTGCTAACGAGAATAACTGCTGCTCCACAGAGAGAGTTAAAAAGAGGCTAAATAGACATCCGAAACCAAAGACTCTTTATCATCACCTACATTTCAAAGAACGCTATTTCATTGTGATACGTATGGGGATTTACATCTCTGAAAGCAATCAAAAAGTTCCTGAGTTCTGCAAATGAAATTATATGGTATTTTAATATTGGTAATACAAACCCATCTGCAATTTAAGTCAAGTATACTCGTTCGTCTCTCTCTTTCTCTCTTAATTTTCTTAATATTCCTCTTTTAGTCTAAGTGAAAAGTTTTGTATAAAAGGTAGCGAAAACACATGTGCTAATTTCTAGATTATGCTATCTTGTTATTTCTATCAAGTTGGACATTTAATTCCTTTAAGTATTTATTAAGAACTTACTATGTTTAGGACCTTCCTATAGATATAAGTGAGAATAAAGAAGATCAAACCAGCCTAACGGGTTTGGCTCAGTGGACAGAGCGTCGGCCTGAGGACTGAAGGGTCCCAGGTTCAATTCCGGTCAAGGGTGTGTACCTTGGTTGTGGGCACATCCCCAGTAGGAGGTGTGCAGGAGGCAGCTAATCAATGTTTCTCTCTCATCAATGTTTCTAACTCTCTATCCCTCTCTCTTCCTCTCTGTAAAAAATAAAAAATAATAATTAAAAAAAAAAAAGATCAAACCAGTATTCATTTCCTCTGGAAATTTCTAATAGTAAAGAAGGTCCTTGAGGGCAAAGGAAATGCCTTTCATCTCTAGAACTGTCTGCCATACACTGTGGCTGTGGTGGAGGACATTCACTGCCCAAAGGCGCCCAGCTACCTGAGAGAGTGGTGGTCTGAAATTAACCATGCTCTGCTCATCAAGTTATACAACCCGCCACAGAGATATGTCTTCCAAGAGAAAGGGTGCATTTTTCTAATTAGCAAAAGATTTCCATATGACTAATGATCCCCTGAAAATTGCTCTGAATCTTAACTGTGCCCATATCATACTGAATGAGTGAAACAATTGTGCATCAGAAAATGCAGTGTATATGTTATTGTCCAAATGTGTGGTCCAGAAAATAGTTTCTCTTAGAGATCAACATACAGAGAGACTGCCATAAGCGCTATCACTCTTGGAAGACTATCTCTGCAGCAGAATCAATTCTCAAACATACACATGGATGATTCACAATGGAGATTACTGAAAAGGTCAGAACAAAAGACAACATGGGCTTTGAATGGAAACTAGATAATTTCTGAGACTGGCAAATTACTGTCAGAGTGCAATTTGCTCATTCTCATAGTCAAGCAGATCTGTGTTGCTCTAATAGCCATTGATCGGTAATCAGAAAGGCAAGTCCCAGATTCTTAGGAAGATGAAGTCTACCTGGGAACAGACGCTTGTCAAAAATCAATCCACTATTATTAGCCGCCACTGGCTAATAATCACATGTAGTAAAATTAGAGGGAAAAAATGCATTCTTGGGAACTGCAGGGGGAGGTTCACTGGCTTAATAAAACCCTTTCCAAAAGAGAAGCATGGTTTGCTTGATTTTTTATTGATTTTGAGAGAGAGAGGAAAGGAGAGGGAGAGAGAGACAGAAACATCAATGAGAAAGAAATGTGGATCATCTGCCTCCTGCACACTCCAAACCGTGACCTCTGGGTGCATGGGAGAGAGGACAACGTTCAATCCACTGAACCACACCAGCCAAGACTGAACTAGTCTTTAAATTTTAATACCATCTTCACTGTAAAAAAAAAAAAAGTTGTTTATTTATTCTAAGTGGACTTACGTGACAATATTTGGTATTCTGATAGCTACAGCTTCCATTTGGATTGGCAAAAGAGCACATTTTTGCCTAGATGCAATTATAAATTATGTGTGCACTACAACCAATCCCAAGTACATTTCTGCTCTCTGGCCTCTGGATTTAGTAAGAACATGACTTTTACCTTCACACTACTCCACTAAAATCTATATTCATATTTTCTCCACAAGACAAATATTTTATAGTAAATGTTGACACACTGAAGTAAATTTATTACAGCATTCACAAGACAGACATGTTGTAACTCAGACTAATTTTGATGTCATTAACTATGATTGAACAATAAACTATTATTGAATTTACCTAAATTAATTTTCTACTTGAGGCATTTGTTGATACTGAGGAACAAAAATGGATATCATCTAAATCTTTGCAAAGTGCTTCTGGTAAAGAAACTATCATTAACAGTGGTTAGGTTATTTTTAGTATTTTCACAGGGGAAGTTGGAGTCAATAGTAGAAGAGATGAATTTAGGACCATCATTTAACCTTAGTGAAAAGTCACATGTCACAGGTTGACCTGTAAGTGCACTTCCTGTAGCTGTCTATTTCCAATCATTATCGACAGAGTCATCGTCTTACAGTAACTATTAGTTTTTGAAGTAGATGCTGATACTTCTTGAGCCTATTTTTTGACTCCAGATTTTTATGTAATCTGACAACCCCCTACGTGAACAACAGTTGTCAACAAAATTATATGGAAGTTTCACCAATACATTAAAAAAATTTTAAATGTATATTTAATTTTCACTCAATATACACTTTTTTGCTTTGGTTCCTTGTGGCCAAGAATTTATTCTAAAATAAAAAAAACATAATGAAACAGTAAAAGGAGCAGTAGTAAATGTGTATAGCGTGACCATACAATAAATGACAGAAATCACTGTAGAAACAGCATTCTGACAACTTTCAGTTCTCCATACATATGTCGCATACGGAACCTGTACTTTTGCAAGTTTCCCACGGTCGGCAGCTGGTGGCCTTGTGCCTTGTGAATCTCGCATCTCAAGAAAAGACCACAACAGTTCACCGAGCAGCCAGCACGAACAGCGGCAATGAAGGTTCTCCCATCGCCTGCGGAAAGTAGGTCCCTCGCTTCTCCTAAAAGAGTGTGCTTCGTTCACCAACAAGCACGCTTAATGCAATTATTCAAAGGAAGGAGTTAGGGTGTTCATTTGAAAAGGGCCAGGAAAGGGAAACAGATCATCACTAGTCCATTTTTCATATTTAACTATGTAGTAAAGTGAGGGCTCTGTCTGCTGCACATCCATCTCACACTTGACATGGCAGAAGCTGGGAGCAGTAATGAAATCAACCAGATGACACTGACAATTTTCATTCAGCCATCAGTAATAACACGAGGCTCAAAGAATGAGAAATCCAGAACAAATGCTAAATAAAACGGGATACCATGATGATAACCAGTAACTAAGGGCTGCCTCAGGCCAAACATGGTGTACAGTCATTCTAATTATAATGTGAAGTGATATTCTACTGTAGGAAAAATAATCTCTCAGTGTATCAGGGCCATTAGAAAAATGTTTCTCTTGTGCCTTAAATATTCAGCTGGAATGCAGTCTCTCTGCTTACAGGACAAATGTGGCCTGCAGACATTGTGTTGGCTTATGACCAGTTGTTCTTAATTTCAATTACTTGCAAAAAATTAAATTGGGAGATTTCACATAGCACTGTGATTTCTTTTAAAGAGAAAGACAGGGCCCGAACTGGTTTGGCTCAGTGGATAGACATCGGCCATTCCAGTCAAGGGCACATACTTTGGTTGTAGGCTCCTCCCCGGTCCGGGCCCTGGTCGGGGCTCGTGCAGGAGGCAACCCATCGATGTGTTTCTCTCACATAGATGTTTCTCTTTGTCTTTCCCTCTCTCTTCCAGTCTCTCTAAAAATCAATGGAAAATATCCTCAGGTGAGGATTAACAAAAAAATTATAAAGAGAAAGACAGGGAGGAAAGGAGAGAAGGAAGGAAGGAGGGAAGAAGGGACAACTTAAAATTCTGAGCTTGATGTACAGGGCTCAAGTCAGCTTTAATGTACAGGGCTACGTTACCTTAAAAATCTCAGAGCACCACTTTGCTGGTAATGCAATTGTGCCTCTGTGTTGCAAGGATCTATGAATGACACCTTTAGACAAAAACAGTCTTTGGTGTGGCACAGATCTGCTACATCTGCCAGCTTGGGGTCATGCTCAGTGTAGTTGACAACTTGGTGAGCTGAGCGCTATTGCACTGGGGGATGCTACAAATGAAGAGAGCACAATACATAGAACTTCCAAAGCAGAAACCTTTGCCATAGAGAGAAACGGATGTGAGGAATGCATAACTAAATTGGGGGGAAATTAAACATAACTTAAATAGCATTTCTGAGGTCTACTTGGCAAGTATTTCCATCTAAGAATGTACCATATTTTCCAGTGTATAAGACGACTTTTTAACCCAGGAAAATCTTCTCAAAAGTTGGGGGTCGTCAATGGAGCCAGACGGAGGCCACAAGCGTCTCTGGTTGGCTCCTTTTTGTGCCGCATACGGTCTCTGCCCGGACTTTTTTAACTCAGGAAAATCTTCTCAAAAGTTGGGGGTTGTCTTATATGGCCAGTCTTCTTATATGCCAGAAAATACAGTATTTATAACCAATTTTCCTTACATATTTTATTCTTTCTTTTTTCGACCTGGAGACCACTTTTTGTTCTAGACTTTGCAACCCTCCTAGCTCACATTGCATACTTAGGAAAACTGCCTCACTTCATTCTGAGCAAGTAGTTTAGATGGCAGTTCTAGTTTTCATGGGAACAAAGATTTTTAGGAGTTTCAATACAAAGCACAGTGAGTGGTAAACAATAGCCTCCTAAACACCTAAACAAGCAGTGAACTGCACCTTCCAAAAATGAGAGGTTGCACACTCTGGATCAAAGCAAAGGTGTGGGTTTTCATGTGTGTAACAGAAGAGGCTAGGGAAGATGAGAAATGAGTTGGGGAAAACTGGAGTTATCTCACTCTTCATTGAGATACAATCTTTGTCTGCAGTCAACTGAGAGAGAGAGAGAGAGAGAGAGAGAGAGAGAGAGAGAGAGAGAGAGAGAGAGAGAACACATAGGTATCTCTGCTACACTATGCAGCCTCGGTGGTATCTGTGGCTTTCTCCTTGCAGACTCTCTAGTTGAGTAGCTGACCTGCCAGCAGCCAGTAGCTGACTTGTTAAATAATTTAAGTCCAGATTTCTGGAAGTTACAATTTGCTGAATTAATACCAGTGTGGCAGATTATCGTACCACAATTTCCACGTTCTGATGGTGATTTAGAACTGCCACCTCCCCTCTCTCCCATTATACCGCCGTGGAGCAGCAATGGGACAGTTCTGTGGGATGAAGGAAAGGGAGAGACTACAACAGTGTTTCACAAATGCCAGTAACTTCCCAGGCTCTATCATGATTGGTACCAAGGACATGCACCATTGGGATAATTATGTATCATTATTCTGTAAAATGGCTCACGGTGCTTATGTGGCCTCATCCTAAGCAAAAACAAAACAACAACAAAACATAATAGCACAGTAGCATAGATTTAAGGCACGAGTAACAGTTTTAAAGCTCATTCAAATCCATAGCTGATGCAATAATCTAATAATCTGCACACAACCTATGGTCATCTTAGTTCCTCCTGAGTCACACTTTGGGAGACACATGACTGAAAGGAATCTCAGCTGAGAGCTGCTAGAATTTTAGACGAAACCTACAATAGCCAAGCGTGGGCCAGATGAAGAGACAGTCACTGCAGACTCACTCCTCGCATTTAAACAGAGCATCCTTTCTCTCTACTTTTCCACACCTTCATTACTAGAAAATACTATTCAAGTATTGGCAGCTTTCAGAAGAAACCCAAAAGGGGACGAAACAAAAGAAAAAGGAAAAAAAAAAAAAAAAAGCACACATCTGATAACTTAAATGGAATCTGCTTGGTTTCCTGCATTTCCTGCATTTTGAGGTTGAAAGGCTAATATCAAAATTTGTGGTTATAAAAACATCATAATTATAGGATCTTAAATCATGTTTGTCGTCACTCCAAGCCTTTGCCTTTGTCTTTTCTTTTAATCTCCTTCATGTATCATAATTATGTCTTCAGTGTGGGTCAATTATCTCTGAACTGAAAAAAACAAATTACCATCATTACCTCTGATTATCCTTTCCTTTTCTTTGATCCTATGTGCGCAGCCACCAAAATTTTGTGTTTATTCAGCCCTTCTCGTCCCTGGTTGCCTTGTTGGCAGAGCTGAGATACAGAAGAAAATCATTTCCAATATTATCCTCTCCCTTTATTCCACTCTTCAAAGACTTCTGGCACTTGCATACTACCAAAATCTGTCCAGGTAATTTTATCATCAGCATCGCCTTGGCTAACGCGGCCTTTTCCCCACAATGCCCCCTTAATCTTTTTCTTCCCCGCCCTAAGTACATTTACTAAATCCAAATTAGCACACAAAGGCCCCAAGTGCATTCATATCTTTAAAAGCTACCGCATTTCTAGTGTCAATAATCCTGAGATTAATGGGTCCCAAGACTTATGTGACACAGGAAATTAAAGGGGCTGGATAAGAGCAATGATCCGTGAATTACGGAGGCCCTCTCTGCTGTGGTTACAAAAACTAATGAGATTAGCATTTCCTTGGGTGCAAAAAGGAAGAGAGCAAGAAAGGGGCTGAGAGAAATTCTCTTAAGCAATAGTACTTGAGAAATATTTGAGAAATAGGAATATACTTGTCTTCTTGATTAGATTTATCCAGACAGGTGTCCAGAAGACTAAGAAGCAAGGCGATATGATTGCTTTCTCTTTTTAGAAATTAGACATAAACAAAGGATTGGGGAGCCAGAGTGATTCATTCTTTTGGGCAGTCTCTCTGGTTATGGGGGATCTTCAAGCGTTGTGATTTTTCTCGCCCAATATTGCCGAGTTCCCATAAATCCCACAGCAAATCGGAAGGCTATTCTTCATGCCAGGCATGGATGCTTGGTGTTCAAATGCATGGTGCAGCAAAGTGGAAGTGGGAAAAGGGGTTTTTCAGGCAGCAATGTTCTCTGACGTAGGCTGGCTGGAGCCCGTAAGTTAAAATCTTCACTCCTACCACGTCTTAGGGTTCCTCTGAGTTTCAAGAGGTACTTTTCCTATGCAGATTATTCCCCTTCATTTCCCATTGCCATGAATCAATAGTCCATATGGTCTACTATGGCTCCTACTCAAATAAGTACAACTAGTTGTGCTTGCAGACAAAAGGGTAGACACACTCGTCTAAGTCTCTGCTCATATACCTATTAGGGTTGGAGCAGGGGATGGGAGGACTGTGGTGCTGGAATAAAAATGAAATATTTTACATTTGAGAATAGCATTGGTTTCAAACGGAATGCTATTTTAATGGTTAAAGCTATGATAGTGGGAATAGCAGGTGGTCAGAGGTCAAGAAGCCATGCTGGGATTCTCAAATTCCTTGCTCCACATGAGTGACTTTGAGATCCCATGAGTTCTATGAGCTTCTGTGAGGCTGCCCTGAGGTGATATATGTGGAAATACTCAATGTTAAAAAAAAAATGGTGCTTGCTCTGGGCTAAATGTCTGAATACCCCTAAAATTCATCTTTTGGAATCTTAATTCTCACAACGTGATAGTATTAGGAGATGGAGTTCTTGGAAGGTAATTAGTTCAGGATTATTCCCCATGATAGGATTAATGCTCTTTTCTTAATTTATTTTATTCTATTTTTCCCATCACCATTTATCCCCTATATGCCTTCTTCCACATCACCCATCCCCTCCCCACCACCATTTGCACAGTGTTGTCCATGTCCATGAGTTCTCTATTTTTTTGTTCAATCCTCTACATACACACACCCCTACACCATCCTCCTACGAGAGCTGCTTCCTGCTGTCTATCTATAAGTCTATTTTGCTTGGTAGTTCAGCGTGTTCACTAAATTCCTCATATGAATGAAATCATATGGTACTCGTTTTTCTCTGTCTGGCTTATTTTACTCAGCATAATACGCTCCAGGTCCATCCCTGCTGTCACAACAATAAAATTGAAAATAAAATGAAACTATGTGAAAGAAAAAGAAAGGGGGGAAAAAGAGTGATATGGATTTGACTAAGCAAGATGAGATTCTTGGGGTAGAAGAGAGGGACACTGTTTGTTTTCCTTTCCTTTGATGCTAAGATCAAGTTTAGCAAAGTTCTACAGTAACTATGAATGCCAAGGTCCTGAAACATGGTACACATTTGCACGCTGGGGTCAAGGGTCCAACCAGCAGTTCTGCACAGCAACTTTCTCTGTTCTACAGAAAATAAGTGACTTTGCTAGCAGCATTTTCTAACCCATGGAACTAGCTAGCTGAGAAGAACTATGAACACTAGGCCACTTAATACTGACTCCACATAGATATTCTCCCAAATCAAAAACTTCAAAGCTCAATACATTAATGAGTTCTTAGAGTCTTTAGAGACCACTTGCTGGTCAGAGAAAAGATCTATCAAAGAACCTTTTCTTTAGTTCAAAGTGAAAATTGATGCTATCTGGCTCGCAAGTATAATCATGTTAATTTATTGGGAACTATATAAGGGATTGCAGAAAGTAGGAATGATCCAATTGCAAGTTTTAATGAGTTTGGGTTTCTTTGTTTTTGTCAGTCTGATTCATGAAGTACTTTCACCTTCATACAATTGAACGTTATTTATACAGGTTAGAAACTAGTAATGTAGCTGAAAAGTTCCAGAGTAGCATTAGAGTCCTTTTCTGAAAAACAGTAAAGTCGATAGACTGAAAATCTAACCTAAATATTAGCAATTGAATCAAAGAGACTTTTAATAAATTACCAAGGGAGCAACTCCCTCGGGAAAGGACAACTCAGGAGAATGCTGCTCAAATGTAGCTTTTTCCTTGAAAAGTTTCTGGCTCTATTTTTTTTTTAATAAAAATAAAAACTCTGCTAAGACAGAAAATATCCTTTTCTCACAGTTTATTCAACGGCATAAATGAGTTAGTAGCTTCTCTAAGCTCCTATTGAGTGAGGAACCTGAAAGTGGTTTGGGAGCCTGGTTTATTGTCTCAAACTGGGCACCAAGGATGTACTCACACTGCTCTGCGACCCATGATTAAATCTCAGGCCCACCCAACCACCCCAAACAAGAGACTTTTTAAAACTGTTTTTAATTGATTTTAAAATGGAAGGGAGAGGGAGATAGAAATGTTAATGATGAGAGAGAATCATTGACTGGTCGCTTCCTGCATGCCCCCTCCAGGGATTGAGCCTGCAACCCAGGCCTGTGCCCTGATCGGCAATCAAACCGTAAGTTCATAGGCCGATGCTCACCTACGGAGCCATGCTGGCTGGGCCCCAAACAAAAGGCTTTGATGAAAGGCCAACTCTGCAGAAAATGTGATGAGAAGTTTGTTTTCCTATTAGTAAAAGTGGCAAAATTGTTTTTACTCATTTTTTGTGACTTGGCTGAGGATCCAAAGGCCCCAGGGCATCTGGCACAAAGAACTGAAAGTTATTACTGAAAGCTGAAAAATTTTTTATGAACCCTAGTAGCCCAAGGCAGATCAAGTCCACAAAGAATGAAGTCAGAAAGTAGGGCAATGAGAGAAGCAGGGCTTGAGATCATATTCAAGCCTCAGACCTGTGGCAATAAATAATGGAGTAGGTCAGGGTGAGTGTGCCCTTTAAAGAACCCAGTCACACATCCACAGAAGAGCCAATATCTGGATGCCAGCTATAAGACAGTACATGTGCAATCACAAGAGAAAAACACACAACTGAACAATGCTCCCCCCCACACAAAAATACATACAACAAAAAGACGATTCTCCTACCACCTAGATCCCTCCTTTTGTTCTGGCCTCAGAGGAACCAGGGGGAAGAGGAGATGTAGAAGTTCCAGAAGAAGAGTGACAAAACGGTTCAAGTCACTTTTTCCCTCTATAGGCCGAGCCTGAGATACTGCCTCCTCAGAAGAAAGCATTGCATGTCGCTCTAACTTGTTTGGCTCAGTGGATAGAGCATCGGCCTGCGGACTGAAGAGTCTCAGGTTCAATTCTGGTCAAGGGCATGTACCTTGGTGTGGGCACATCCCCAGTGGGGGATGTGCAGGAGGCAGCTGATCGATGTTTCTCTCTCACCCATGTTTCTAACTCTCCATCCCTCTCCCTTCTTCTCTGCAGAAAAAGGTCAATAAAATATATTTTTTTAAAAAACTATTGCATGTCATGGAGATACAGATACAAAGCTCTGAGTGCTCAGAGGAGAATGACAAGTTATTTGTCCTTTACCAGAGACCCCTTCTGTGACTTTAGTCGCAATACTGAAAAACAAATGGTGATAGAAACGTGACACTGTGTTCATCATCCCATCCCCATTAGATTAAATGTAATCTAATCGGAAAAGCAGGTTTTCCACTCTGGAGCAGCGGAGGAATTCTCAATCAATCTAAGCAGATTCTCATAACTCTGGATATTGATTTTTAGATTACAAAATCATTGATCAATTGCAACACACATCTAGCTGTATTGAGTGTTTCCAAAAGGGTCTGGAGAAATGAGAAGTCAGTGACAACCATTCCACAATATTTCGAAGAGGCCAACCACATTGTCATTAACTGCCATGGCAACATCTATCATTATACAAATCCATCCACACCCAGGTGGCTTATTTTTCTTCAGATTGTTGCTACTCAGTGAGGCTAAACAAGACTGGTTCCCTTTGGGGGAATGCTAAACTTCCAACTGTAGCAGACCTGCTTGTAATTTTCAGTTAATACAAATGGTGCTTGTGATTCTATAGCCAATCTAAATCAGCTATCCATTTATACCTTACGTGCACGCCATCCCCAAACTTCCATCCTCCAAGCATTTGTTAAGAACTCACATTGTTCTTTACTTCTGCCAACAACTGGGGACTCTGTGCAGGATCTATGTGACTTCAAAGTACTCCCACCCTAATTAGAGAATATAACAAGTAACGTGTATGTCTATCTATCACTTAACACAATACATCATGGTATATAAAGATATACAAACTAGAGGCCCGATGCACAAAGATTCATGCAAGAATCGGCCTTCCTTCCCCTGGCTGCCAGCACCGCCTTTGCTCCAGCTAGAGCCGCCTTTCTGCCTTCCCACACTGCCCAGAGGCCCGGAGCAGCTGGGGCAGTGCGGAAAGCCTGCATCCCGCCCCCAGCTGCTCTGCCTACATATGCAAATTAACCTGCCATCTTTGTTGGGTTAATTTGCGTACTCACTCCTGATTGGCTGGTGGGTGTTGCAAAGGTACAGTCAATTAGCATCTTTCTCTTTTATTAGTGTAGATAATTCCCAATACTTACTGAATAATTCTTATGAATCTGTGAGGCAGTGACATCAGGTTATCTACCAAAGATTCATGCTCCTCTTCTGTACTTTAAAGTAATTGCTAGAAAGAAGCTGCCATCAGAAGTTTCCATCAGCCTGGGCCCATGAATTACTGTGTAGAGCACAGACCACCCTCTCTCTGTTAAAGGGAAAACTAAACTTCTATGTTATAAAACAACTGAGATTTGAGGGTTCTTTAGTTAAAGCAGCTCCTGTCACCATTAATAACAAACCCAAAGCACTAGTTCTAAATGCTCAATGTGATTAATCTTTAAATCAACCACAACAACCTTTTGAAATTGATACCATAATTATCTATACTAGTATTTTACAAATGAGGAAACTGATGCCCAGAGAGGAGATGCCATTTGCTCAAGGTCACAGAGCTACTGAGTAGTGAAGGCTCCTTATTACTGAGTAATAATAAAGGATAGAGTCACTATGAGCCCTGACCTTGAAGAGATTTCAATCTCAAGATACAGATATGTGCAAATCTTCTATATAAGTAAAAATGTAAATGTTTGTTTGTTCAAATATTTAAATCTCTGAAAGTTCTTCACCCATTGCTTTGAAATTTTGACACAACAATGCATTCGAATATGCACGTTTTTATATACCTATATTATATAGATGTCACACCTGTGACAGGTAAAAACATGTTTTTTTGAAAAACAGCACCATCTGTTGGATGTAACACAAGCTAAGCTAAATATTAACATTCCTAATTAAATTGATTCTGGCAGCAATCCGATCCCCAAATGGCATAGCCTTAGCTCTTGTGTCGTCCAGAATAGCTGTGACATTGCTATCAGGTAGAAGAACTGCTCATTCTGCTTTGAAATTGCCACTGAACATGCAATTCATTGAAACTCGCACGTGCAACATTTCCAAAGCACCCGGCATGGGAAAAGTATTGCAGAAATGCAAACTTATTGTTTGGGATGAATGCACAATGGCGCTCAAAAAAATCACTCAAGGCTCTTGATAGATCATTGCAAGATTTGTGTGGAAACATCAGACCATTTAGGAACGCATTAATATCGCTTGCAGGAGATTTCAGGCAAACATTACCTATAATTTCTCGATCGACACCAGCAGACGAAATAAATGCTTGCCTGAAATACTCTACTCTGTGGTGACACGTAAAGATGTTAAAATTAACTACAAATATGCATTTCCAGCTGCAAAATGATCAATCAGCTGAGATATTCTCACATCAATTGCTGGAAATTGAGAACGGAAAGGTGCCAGTTGATCGGACCTCAGGATGAATTTCATTGCCTCATAACTTCTGCAATTTAGTGACGTCAAAAGAAGAACTGGTTGAAAAAGTATTTCCCAATATTCAAATCAATTATAAGAATCACGATTGGCTGAGTGAACAAGCTATTCTTGCAGCCAAGAACAAAGATGATGAGGAACTTAACAATATTATTCAGTCAAACATTCAAAGCAAGGCAGTCACATACAAGTCTGTCAACACTGTTGTGGAAGCAGATGAAGCAGTGAATTATCCAACAGAATTTTTAATTCACTCGATCTGCCAGGGATGCCACTGCATGTACTGCAATTGAAAATCGGCGTGCCAATTATGTTGCGAAATATCAACCAGCCAAAGCTTTGCAATGGCACGCAGCTTCCAGTAAAAAAATTAATGAGCAACGTCATAGAAGCAATAATCTTAACAGGACCTTTCAAAGGTAAAGATGACCTCATTCCTCACATTCCTATGATTCCAACGGATATGCCATTTCAATCTAAGAGATTGCAATTTCCAGTTTGATTGGCATTTGCAATCACCAACAACAAAGCTCAGGGCCAATCTTTAGAATTGTGCAGTTTAGACCTACACACGGATTGCTTCTCACATGGATAATTATATGTTGTGTGTTCTAGAGTCGCAAACCAGACAATCTCTTTATCTGCACAGACAACAGAACAAAAAATATTGTATACCCACAAGCATTGTGCAATGAAACATATTAGAAATGTCCGCTTTCTCTTTTCTTTCTTTTCCATTTAACCAGACTGAGCCACAGCCACGTGTGGCCAGGTACAGCTAGTTACTAAATATAAAAATTAAAATCCTGAACAATAAACAAATTCTCACATGCATATTTCCAAAATGAATCTTCCCAAGTAATTAGAAAATGCAATGATAATTCAATGAGTAAAATATCATGGCTTGGAAAAAAATTAATTCAGAAGCAATTAAGTGCTAGAAAAATATGTTTGAATGAATAGTATATAAATAATTTTAATGCTTTCTAAAAGTTTTAAATACATCAAAAGTGCTTTTATAATCAATTTTAAATTTAATTTTATTCTAATAAAAGTATCTTAAACTAATTAAAGTAACTATTGAATATTAAAATTTGGTTTAGTTATAAATGCATTTGCTTTAGATGCTTATCTGCTTCATTCTTTTAAAAATATATATATATTATTGATTTTTTACAGAGAAGAAGAGAGAGGGATAGAGAGTTAGAACATCGATGAGAGAGAAACATTAATCAGCTGCCTCCTGCACACCTCCTACTGGGGATATGCCTGCAACCAAGGTACATGCCCTTGACTGGAATTGAAACTGGGACCTTTCAGTCTGCAGGCTGACGCTCTATCCACTGAGCCAAACCGGTTAGGGCTGCTTCATTCTTAAATGGTGAGAAATCTGAGGCAGCTTATAGAAAAGTAAACAACTGACTAATGTAAAATCTTAAGATGTGAGATAATTTGGTATAAAAAGGCAATGAGGCAAACAAAAATAAGATATGATTGACACAAAATTTTTTATAACATATAATACATTTTCACAAATGGAGGTATACATTTACACTTTATTTCCCTAGGCAGAAAAAAATAAAATATTAGGATTAATTTGAAAATTTACAATATTACTGAGGGGATGTTCAGCTTAGCTGGGCTTGGTACAGGCCTCCTACTCTTTAACTAGAACACACTATTTTTTAGTATTGTAAGGAAGACCAACGCAATGCCTCTGGATGGAGTAACTGAATGTGACTTCAAGTTGCTATCTCATTGAGAAAGGGATGAGCATGTTGTCACTGCACACAAGAAAGTTGTATAGCAGGCATCCTCAAACTATGGCCTGCGAGCCATATGCAGCCTGCCGAGGACATTTATCCGGCCCGCCGGGTGTTTTTGCCGCCTTGTTTTTTTACTTCAAAATAAGGTATGTGCAGTGTGCATAGAAATTTGTTCATAGTTGTTTTTTAAAAACTATAGTCCGGCGCTCCAACGGTCTGAGGGACAGTGAACTGGCCCCCTGTTTACAAAGTTTGAGGACCCCAGTTGTACAGTATAAGGAAAGAACATCCTTACAGATTTTCAATGAAGGGAGTTGTATGACCTAGAAGGTAGGAGGTGGAATATGCACTGAACAAAAATCCTAAAAAAAAAAAATAATGCATAAGAAGTAACATGCAGGAAGATTACCACTGTGAAAAGTAGAGATATATACGTAGAAAACAGAATACTGAAAAGTGGAAATGATGAGAGAATGTGAGATTGTATACAGTATTTTCATTTTTCAGAAAAATTTGTAATACCGATTCATATTTTTGTACCAAAAATTAGACTAAAACAATGTGTGTGAAAGTATTGGCTATCGTTCAGAAAAAAATAAGGTTAAATGAGAAATCCTTGTGGAGCTGTGGACATATGAGATTCTTAAGTACATAAAACAGGAATAGAAGAGAGTCAACAAGTTCTAGAAGGAAGCTGTTTTCAAGATGTACTAGTACACAGCCTGGAAACTCTGATTTCATCCCCACATACTTACTGCTTGAGCCCAGATCGGAGACAGTAAACGCAGATGGGGAAACAGTGCACAGCAGAGGGAGCCCACGGACAGATGCCGAGTCCTGCCTCTGTGTCAGGCGATGTGTTTGAACCTGCAGACACGTACAGCAGCGAACCAGCCAACGTTCTCCTTTCTCACAGCACTTGTAGGAGTTGTTCTTGTGCTACACATAGAAGACAAGACCTCCCTAACTTTTTAAGAGAAGTAGAGATGGGTAGACCAGGAACACACTCAAGTGACAATTCCCAAACTCAAGTCTGAACTTCCAGTAATGACAGACTGAGAAAAAATATTGAAAATTCTCTAGCTTTAGTACTAAGAACTTAAAAAAGAAAAAGACATAAAGTTGGTATAGGATATACATAAGAATCCATAGAAAATGCAGAATGGGAATGATTTTTAAAGCTATCCAAATAAAACAAAGAAACAGAGGTTTCCCTTTGCTGTTTTCTACTATTGCTTTAATCAATCCCCTGTAAGAACGGAATAAAAGTTCATCCCATAACCAACTATTATTTTTCAGTTGTTTGTCACACCATTCTCCATAGGTTAACTCTCTAGTAAACTGCATGTATTTCTCATCCCATTCAGTAATTTTTAGTTAAACCTTTGTTATATTTTAAAATGTTGAGTTCATTACTGTCTAGATTTTATGTAGATGCTAGAGGCCTGGTGCACGAATTCATGCGCCGGTGGGGTCCATCGGGCTGGGCCAGCAGGGGGGAAGGGCCGCGGGAGGTTGACTGGCTGGCCCTGTCCCCAATCAGGGTGTTAGGGGCTGATCAGGGGTAGGGGTAGGGCCAGCTGGGAGGGGCAGGGGAGCCAAATCAAGGGCCGGATCGGGCTGGTTGCCTTCCACAGTGTGTGTCACGGCCGCCCGTCGTTCTGGTCATTCCACCATTCCAGTCACTGGGCTTTTATATATGTAGATGTGCCTATCTCTATTTTTGTAGAAAATTATGTATATAATAATTCTAACAAAAACTAATGTATGTCAGAGAAACCTCAAATGTAAGGTGACCAGATTGTAACATTGGTAAAGCGGGACACCACTGAAGGCTTGGCCACCGACAACCATATATTCCCTTCCCGTTCTCCCGCCGTTCCCTAACTTGTCGTGCATTCTTTCCAAAAATCAGGACTTTTTAAAAACGCCGCAGGATGCAGGACAAATAGTTAAAAATCAGCACTGTCCTGCCAAAAGCGGGACATCTGGTCACCTTACCCAAATGACAAGTTCCTTGACAAAACTGGCAAAACCACACAAGAGCCAGCCTGCTTTAGTGATTTCTCTTACTTCTTACAATGCTTATCATCTGGGCTACAAAAGAAATTCGAACAATTTAAGGAAGAAATTCACTGGGAAAATCTGACCTAGTGTCAGAAGGCCCAGGATCAAATCTAAGTCCGTCTATCTATCTATCTATCTATCTATCTATCTATCTATCTTTCTGTCTATTTTAATCCTCATCCAAGAATATTTTTCCTTTGATTTTTAGAGAGAGCGGAAGAGAGAGGAAAAGGCAAAGAGAAATATCGATGTGAAACAAATCAATTAATTGCCACCCCGCACACACCCTGCTAGGGACCCAGCCAGGAAGGAGCCTGAAACCGAGGTACGTGCCCTTGACCAGAATCAAACCCAGAACCTTTCAGTATGCAGGCCAATGCTCTATCCACTGAGCTAAACTGGCTAGGGCCCAAGTCCTTCCATTTATGAGATTTCCACTGTAGAACCTTTCATTTGGACTTTATTAACATTATTTACAAAAATTATAAGCAAAATAATATTTATTTAAAAATATGTGTTGATGGTTAATTATCCCCCTAACTTTCCAGTGTTTGTCTTAGGAAATTCTGATATCCTTGACCAATTGGAACTAAGAACATTGTACAAGCAATTTCGATTTTATCACATAATTTCCAAAAAGAGTAATTATGTGGGAAAATAGAAACATATATTGTTTATACATTTATACAATTTAATTTTGCTACATCCAATGACGATGAACATTAATATAACTCCAACACAGCAATTCCACTGTAAGCTCTGTAGAAATTTTTACATGTTCAAGGATATGTAAATATATGTTCATTGTAAAAGTACTGGTATTAGTAAAAAGAACAATCTATTCCTTAGAAGGAACGTTTTTTAAAATGTGTTTTATTCCTTAAATGGCTCTATATATGCATTTGCCATTTAAACAAATGTCACAATCTAATTATCAGGTGGAAAAGCACGCACACGCAAGCATGTGTATGCACACACACAGAGAACCTAGCTTGCTATTATTAAAGACAAAGCAATGAACTAATGCAGATGGTTCTGTTACTGTGGCAACAGCAACCCACATGTTTTGTTTGAACTTAACACACATAGAAAATCTTTGAAACTTCCTCCTCATCATCTTCACTGAAAACATTTCCTGGGCTCTGATGAATCATGAATAGCCCTGTTTGATGGCTGTTGGGTTACAGAGCATGGAGAAAGCAATTTGGTTTTGTCCTTCCAAGGTTATGATTTAAATAGAAATGTCAAGACCCACTGAGGGGGAATGATGGGCCTGATTTATGCCAATAAATCACTTAACTGAGCAAATTCCCAAGAAGAAGAAAATGAAAGTATGTAAACTAAGATATTACAGACATAGGTTGAGATTTGTAGATACGTACACAAATGGAAATACAGATGTGTGTGTGAAGCCCAGTGAACAAGGGTACATTTCAGGCTAAGAAGCAATAAATTAATAACTGGTACAGCCAATTTAAAAATATGATTCATGAAGACACAACACTTCCCCCCTTCCCCGCAAATAAAAATATTATATGAGAAAATTCTTCCTGTACAATGAAAATAGAGCTTAAGGCTTTTGAAAATCTGAGTGGGATCTTCTAAATGAGAAAAATGTAAGCATTTGTGTGTAAAATCTGCTGTTTAAAATATGTGCTCCTTGTCAAAGTTTTCTGAGGGAATGCAAGAAACCTAGAAACACTTAAAAAAATGACTTAATTCCATAAAGCTTAGAAACACTTTCATGGCAAACAATACTATATAAGAAATCAAAACATAAAAGATAGACTTGGAAGAACAGAAACTGTTTGCAATACTTCTGAAAGACAAATTAATTTACAAAGTGCTCCTTAAAGCTAATTAGAAAATATAAATAAACCAATCAAACAAATAGGCAATCACAGAAAATAAAATGCAAAAGGCCAATACATACAAGAAAATATACTCACACAGAATAGTTGATAAAATACAAAATAAACACAAATTGTTTTAAAGGTGATATTTTTCCCTCCAACTGAAAACTTTTAACATCTCATGATGCCAGGAGGAAAGTAAGTCTATTCATGCACTGTTGAAAGGTATAACTTTCAAAAAATTTTGCATAGCCTTCTGGCAGAGTTGCTTAGAATTTATAATGCACACATCCTTTGTCCAAGTAATCCTTTCTCTGGGAACTGATTTTTAAATAAAAATAAAAGATAGTTAAAGGCATATGGATGTTTATGAAAGCATTATTTTATTAGCAAGAAAATGGAATATTCATAACATCTCTCAATATGAGAGTGGTTGATTAAATTATGGTACATTCTTAACATGGATTATAAAGAACTCACTTTTAAAACTGAGTTGTATTTTTATGTTGACTTGAAGGTGAAGTGAAAAAAATTTCGAACAACATACTATAATCCTGTTTCCATAATAAAAATATGTATGTATTAATTGGTATAATCTGGCACAAGCAAATGAAAATACATAGAACAATAAGCAAATACATTCAGTGAGTCCACTGAAGAGGGTAAAATTGGAGAGTGAGAGAAAACACTATTAAATTTTAATCCAAATGCTTCTATATGCTTAAATTGTTAAATCAGCATGTATTACTTTTATTTAAACAGCTGATATTTCGATAGGCATGCTTGGTTTGATGCTGGCCCATGAATCTCTAATCCCCTTTTACCTTATGGCTAAGGAAAAATGAATCAATTTAATCTGAAAAAGTAACAATTTAAAAATTAGGCTTGATGATGTGCAAGGTCCCTTCTTTTCCCGTATTATATACGGCATGTGGGAGGTGTGTCGTCAGATGGAAGGAGAGAGAGCGGCTGCCGTGGGGGGAAGAGAAGTGGGCTGTGTAAGCATTTAAAGGATGCATACAGATGAGCAGGGCCGAAGGACAGTTCTCTAAGCAGAAGTGGAGTAGGCAGTTGTGCTTTCATGTGTTTCATTCACAAGAAATAGCATCATCAAGAAAGAAAAAAAATGCAAACAACCTTCACCCTCCAGAGTATAGCGGAAGGGTCAGAGGATGCCATGCGCTTTGGGCACTGTCACAGGACATTCATTTCCTAAGGTGCTAGCAAGGTCAGATGTCTCCTTCCCACCAGCCACTTGCGAATCAGAGGAAATTCCAGAAATGACTGGTCAAAATAACACAACACAAGTAAAGCCCAACTAAGTTATAAACAATGGCAAAGAGAGTCAACCCAAAGAAGAGAAGACCCTTCTGGACCTCATGTAGGCAATCAAAATAAGTTCCACTGCAAAGAAGGTGCAGGAATTAGCCAAAGAACATGTATGCATAGCCCACAGACACAGACAGCAATGTGGAGTTGGCCAGAGGGAAGGGTGGGTGGGGGCAAGGACTGGGTGGAGGTGGGCAAAAGCGGGGGGCTGGGGGGAGATGGGGACATCTGTAATAGTGTCAACAATCAAAGAGTAAAAAATAAACTTCTCTTGGTTTTAGGGAAGCTCTGAATGAAATGTGCAGAGCTTTGACTCATTCTGTTTGTGCTTCTTGTTTCAGCGGGTTTTCTTAATTCTTGGTTTATATGTTCAGTCACAATACAGACTTAAGGACTGAGCCTGCATCAGATTATTTCCAAGAGAAGTTTTCTTCCAAAATGATCTGCGAAATCCTGGCTATGGCTTTGTGATGCTACTGCTCAATGTCTCTGCGCCCTGCAACCTGGGCACCGAAAGTGGGACTTTTTAGGATAACTTCCTGCTGAAGGATTAGGGTTTTCTGTACACTTAGGTCACAGTGGTAGGAAACAGAAAGCAGTGGGTTATGTGTGGGCTTTTCTTTTCTTCTATTTTCTCTTACTATGTGCATATGGGGGGGGGGGGGGGAGAGAGAGAGAGAGAGAGAGAGAGAGAGAGAGAGAGAGAGAGAGAGAGAGAGAAACTTCCTTCCAGGAAATTAAGCAGAATATGGACTTTCTATTTTATAATATACTGATACTTTCTGTGCAGCTTCATTAAACTTTCCCTGGGCAACCAACATTCTAAGGAGGCAACTGCTAAATCATAACTAGTGTCAGTGGGATACACCTAATCCTCTGATTAGCCTTGAGAAGAACACAATACATGCAAATTAACGCCGTCTGCCTTCGAGGAGCTTAAAATCTATTCCCCCATTCCATAAATGCCTTCAAAACTATTACTGGTAAAATTATCATGTGCTCAGCTGTAACTAGCTGGGGAGACAGGCCACACATAAAACTTTCTCTGCCAGGAACAAACAAACAAAAATGTCATTGCAATAGTAACATTAGCATATGTATAGCTAAGTATGATTTTAAAGCTGCATAAGGTCAGGACTATGGGAGTTCACAGGCAAGAAGGGTCACAAGCCACTGACTCAGGGAAGGATTCCTTGTGAAGAGAGTATTCCAGCTGGCATATAATGAGGAATTTCATTTGACACCGTAATTTTCTTAGCATCTGCTCTTCCCCAATTCAAATCTGTAAGTAAACACCTTTCATCCTAGAAAACCACCGCACTGCAGGCAGACCTCGTTTTACTGTGCTTTGCTTTATTGAGCTTCACAGATACTATGGGGTGTTTTTTTACAAGTTGAAAGTTAGACCTTCCAGCAGCAAAATGATCCCAACTCTCTGAAGGCTCAGATGATGGTTAGCATTTTGGGGCATTAAAGTATTTTTAATTAACGTGTATACATTGTTTTTTAGACATAAGGTTACTGTACATTTAATACACTACACTATAGCGTAAACATAACTTTTATAGGCACTGAGAAATCAAAAAAAAATTCTGCCTCACTTTATTGCGCTATTTGCTTTGTTGCAATACTTTATTGAGATATTTGCTTTACTACAATATTTGCTTTATTGTTCTGGAACTGCAGTATCAACAAGGTATTCCTGTGTATGTTTCTCTGTCTTTGCCTCATCTCCAACCAAACGTTTCTCTGGATGCCAAATAAGTTTATAAACCTGAGCTCTGTCGCCCTAGACTTTAAGAGTCGATCATAGAACTGAACCCTACCCACGTGCCACTTCTTCAACAAACTAATCCCTGCTACCTTATTCAGATACTAACCTCTGCTTGGGTACTTACCTGCCATCTCTTTCATCTCTCTCCTAGAAGGACTATCAGAAGACATGCCCATTCCCCTCCCAGATTCAGTCTGCATATCCGAGTACAGTTCTCGGACTTTATCCTTGCCTGATTCATCTTTTTCCCCAACTCTTGCTAGATCTCCGTGTCCAGGTCCCAAAGTCTTCCCGCATTGCAATGATAACTCGTGACCCTTTGTTTCTGACTTGTGTTTCATAGATTCCATTGCCTTCTAGAGAGATTTTACATTGAAATATAGATCTAGTTCCTAGCAATAGGTATCCCACATTTAAGTTAGAATACTAGAAAATCTAGTGTTTTGTGTTCAATTTGCATAAGGAATGGAACACCCAGACCAAATCTGATGAAGAACAACCCAGCACATTCAACTTTTTAAAGTTCTCCCGGTATGCTGGAATTTGAATATTCCTAAATGACTTCTGTCAAGGAAGTATTGCCAAAAGTCTATAAAGTTCCTGGAATTTGAGGTAAGCGTATGCACCCTGTGTTCTTGCTGAAGAAGAAATACCATGAACTACATTCTTAACAAGGAAACCACATTAGTCTCAAGAGTGTGCCTTAAGGCCAGCTGACTGCCCAGGAGAAAACATGCTGAACCAAGCCAGAAAGCAAAGGGCTAGTTCAGTTCCAAAGATTGTAAGAATGATAACTTGGGTCTGGTTCAAGGGCGTTACCACTTCAGTTTGCCACCAAATTAGCAAACAATCAGTGTAAAAGTATATGTGAAATTAAAATGCAAGGAAGTGGGGACAGCTTAACAGTGATTTCTTTTTCCTCAGGGAGACCCCAGAGCTTTGTGATCTAGGAACACATAAAGGTTAAAGAACCCAGAGCCATGAGTCTGGGGTCTACTAACTACCGTATAAAAAATATTCCTTGCTAGGCCACAATAACTTATTTCCCTGTTCCATTCATTTATTGTTCATAATTTGGATGCCATAATTAGGAAAATGCCTTGGGCATCCAAAACCTATTCATAGACTGCAGACAGTTTCCTTAATTAGAAGCAACAGAAATGAACTCTGACAAGAGAACATTATTATTGAAAAGGATCTTAAATTGCCAAAATAATCAATAGAGAACTAGGCCCTGAGAATAAGTTCTCAGTAGCTGGACCACAGGAAGACAGCCGAACAAAATGCTCCCACTACAATAAAGAAGCTCTAGAAATATTTTCCATGTTCCCATAGCACCAATCCCACAAGAGAGAAGTTCAACTAGTCAACTTAGAACATATGCCCGCTCCTTGGATGGGGAGAGAAGACAGTGATTTACAGTGTCACCCAAATGACACACAGAGAAGTTATTCAAAATGCAATTAAATGCTGGTTAAAAAAAAAAAAAAAGTTTGGTGCTGGGTAATGGATGCTGAATTGCCGAATAAGCACCAAATACCTACTACCTTGCCCAAGATATTTATTTTACTTTCGCATTATTTTTCTGCTCAAATTGCACCTGTGATGCTCAGTGAGCCCACTGGGAGGAACCAAGCTACGTACAAAGACAATTCATGGCATCCTTGCCACTGCGTTTTCCAACAGATGAGATGTGCTAATGTAACTGTGTTACTTGTTCTTCCCTTATGGTCCATGACCCTGAAGAAAACCCACAGGGTTACTGCTGTCCCTGGTAATAAATTCAGTGCGCGTCAATTTTTACAAATGTTTCGGCTGAAGAGTCAGTCTTCTCAGAAGGCTTGTCTTCCTCACTAGAGAACCCTCCAGGAAAAAAAAGGTCT
Source organism: Murina feae (assembly GCA_004026665.1). Lineage (NCBI taxonomy): Eukaryota > Metazoa > Chordata > Mammalia > Chiroptera > Vespertilionidae > Murina > Murina feae. The sequence goes on along the minus strand of PVJC01001956.1, from coordinate 1,823 downwards.
TTAACCTCAACCACAAATACCTCCCACTAGCTACACCAACACCTCCCTAGGCTGTCACTTGAAATTGAAGACAGCATTTTAAATCTGTCTTGAGAGTAGAAAGGATGAAAAAAGAGACCGAGTAAGAGCAAAAACAATGAGGGACGGTATACACATGTTTGATCCATTTGGGACAACCATCACACAGCAAAAACATCAGCAAAAACACAGTATGCCATGTGACCAATGGGTCTGATCCCTTTGAATGAAATTAATGAATTAATTAGTGTTCTATTGACCAGGCTGGTGATCTTTACTGGAATATGATAAAACGCTTATGGCATTTGGAGAAAATCGAACTGAGATCGACATCCCTGCTCCTCTATTAACTTAGACAAAGGAACATAACCCTCTGAACCTTACCTGGTATCTATAAAATGATTGTATTTTGTCCCTACTCCATGAGAGGATATATTTAAAGTGACTTGTGCATAATAGGTGCTCCATAATGATCATTCTCTTCTCTGTGTCTGGTGTCATTAAAGGCACAGTTTCGGGAGCACACAGAAGAGTCTACTCTTACACTCCTTCACTCAGAAAATGAGCATACTGTTTGTGGTCTGTGTTGCTGAGTCTGGTGTGGGTTTTGGTGAATTTGGGGAGTTGTTTTCTTTTATCTAATCCTTTTACCTTTTCAACCCAGCCCCCCAACACCCTTCCCCTGTCATTCTGCTCTCTATCTATGAGTCTGTTTCTATTTTGTTTATTTTGTTCGTTAGATTCACATATGAGATCATGTGATACTTGCCTTTCTCTGACCGGCTTATTTCACTTCACATAATCCTCTCCCGGTATATCCATACTGTCGTAAAAGGTAAGAATTTTTTCTATTTTTTTCTATGGTTGGGTAGGATTCCATTGTGTGAAATAAATGTATCACAACTTTTTTTTTTATCCGCTCATCTAGAGATGGGCACTTAGATTGCTTCCATAGCTTGGCATTGTAACTAATGCTGCAATGAACACAAAAAGTGTATATAATTCTTTCTAATTGGTGTTTCAGGGTCATAAAGCAGTTCCATGTTTGTTTGTGGAAACTCCATTACCACTTTCCACAGTGGCTGCACCAGCATGCCTGCCCACCAACAGTGCACTAGGGATTCCTTGTCTCCACATCCTTACCAACACTTGTTTGCTGATTTACTGATGATAGCCACTCTGACAGGTGTGAGGTAATATTTCATTGTGGTTTTACCTTGCATTTATCTGATGATTAATGACGTTGAGAAACTGTTAAAGCCCTGGTTTGAAACAGATATCTGAAAGGACACAACATCCCATAAGTATAAAAGAAAAAAATCAATAAATAATATTTCATTAAAATTCAAAAGTTTTGCTCTTCAAAAGACCTTGCTCTAAAAATGAAAAAGCAAGCCACAGACTGAGAGGAAAATCTTTGTAAGAAATATCTCTAACGAAGGGCTTGTATTTAGAATATATAATGGATGACTAACTCTCAATAATAAAGAAAATTAAATTTAAAATAGGCAAAAATTCTGTCAGACAATCAAAAACCATCTAGAAATAAGCACATGAAGAGATGTTCATCACCATTTGTCATCAGGAAAATGCAAATTCAAACCCCAATGAGATACCACTACTAGAATGTCTAAAATTAAACTGACTGCACATATCAATTGTTGGTAAGAATCCAAAGCACCAAGAGGTGTCATACACTGCTGGGGGGAATGTCAAATGGTATAATCTAAACTAATAAAAGCAAAATAGTAAAATTAACCGTTTCTCCGAGACAGGGTAAGCCACGCCCACCAGCCAATCAGAGC